>CAEFZY010013358.1:0-21953 GCA_903066815.1 Brachyrhaphis roseni
CACTTCATTGTTGCGCGCGAGGGCGCAGCGGGGCCAAAGAAAGGGAAACGGGCCCGCCAACGCACACACACCCCGACCCCCACCCCCCCCCCCCCCCCCCCCTGCAAACACACCTACATACTTAAGTTTTACAAAGTAGCATATTTTTCTTATTGGTTTAGCAAGGAAACTGAGAAATGAGAGGGTTGATGTGTTTGGAAAGGCCTAAGGTATGGTAAGTATGTTGCCTGCAAAGTGTCAGCTTCCATGCCATCCGGAAACTGCCTAGTTTACAGCAAATAATTATTTTTGTATCTGCATAAACACACACTTACTATTTAATTTGCAATATGTCATGAAGAAGTAACTGCAGTTTCAAAATAAATTAGGCAGATGATGCCAAGAAAGAAGTGTTTCTTGGCATCACTTCTGGGAGATAAACATACTAATAACCTGAAGTGATAAGTTTTAACCCCAATAAAAACCCATAAGCTATTGTTTTTTAAATAAAGATCAAAATATAAATTAAAATGAAGACTATATTCATTTTAACATGCATTATGATTTCATTATGATTTATGTGTGCTATCATTTGTTGTGATTCTTTAAATTAGTTTTCCTTCATTAACATTGCAGCTTGTAATATGGAGCATAACATTTCTGAGAATGACAGTTAGCAATGATACTTGCACATCTCTGTTGTTGAATCTTTAATGTTTGAAGTAGGACACAACAGAAAAAAAATCTGTCACATCTCTTGTCAAGCAGAGGGTGAAATGAAAGCAGCCAACAAACTGCAAAGGAAAAAGCAGTTTCTACTTAACCTGCTCAATTGCATGAGAGGGTTTCCAGACTGTTCAAAAGCCCTTTAACGATGGTAGAGTTGAACTTAGACATCGCCCACACAAATTACTCATAATTAACTATTTCTGCTAAGTTTCATTTATTGGGAAGACCAGGTTTTCAGTCATTTCACTTTGTTGGACGGTCACAATGAGTCGGGAGGTTATGAAAACCACACAACTTAATGTCTGACAAGCACAACTGACATACCACCCAAGAAAAGTCAAGTGTCGATATGGAGCAAATTCCCCCGTGATGAACATGCATCAAACCCATCATCACATGTTAGCATTTCAGTCGTTCGCAGGCCATTACCTGACTGGTGTAATTATACCACATATTCCATATATTACTTTTAACGAAAGAACGCCAATTATAGTCTTTCACTCTGCCGTTCTCTGTGTTAGCTGATGCCTCCATAAAAGTCTGTGATTAAATTAGTCAGGGGAAAGTGCTTAGATTTTATATGACAACGCCTGATGCATCGCTCAGCAACAGATTCCCCAACCAGCAGTAAATCTTCTAACAGGCTCTGACTGTGGACAGGTGCACGTAAATGGCTAAGAAAGACAGGAAGACAAGTCCAGTTCTAAAATTTATGCTTTGTCCATTCCTATTGATATAGAGCCTGCTTCTCTCCACTATCTGACATAGCCTTTAGGGTGACCATTACTTTCTTTTTGAGCCATTTTTCTTTTTATTTTAAGCTGTCAAGTTTTAAGAAAAGCAGGACTTGACATGCTGAAACAGAACTCCATCTTAATTTATGCCTGCAAAGCATGCATTGCACGTGAACACATCAGATTTGACATTTCATCTCATCTTTTTTCCTCTGTTTTCCTACAAAATATCTTTGCCAGAGCTTTTGTCAAGTCAATGTAACTTATTACTTCCGAATGTGAAGGATTTTATTACCTTTTATGTTTCATCTGTTTGTGTGGTCAATAGGGTAACAAAACTTTGTAAAAGGAGGAGAAAGCAATTTGAAAACCCAAAGAAAAGGCTCAACGCGATGTTAAAATGAATACAAAATTTCAATAAAAACATAAACATCATAATACCACATAACTCAAGCACACAGTTTAAAATATGTTAAAATAATCATAAATCAAAATGTTAATCGTTAAATTTCCAGTTAACTAAAATTCAATGAAGTACTGCTTAAAAAGTGTGGGAATTGTCCTCAACAGTCACCAGGAGAGGAGCTAAATTTGGTACCTGGTGGAACGTCACTAACAAGCCCGGATAACCCATCTGCACTGGGAATTCATCCAAATCCAGGGACTTCACAACTGGCAAAAGGTGGGTTCCACTCAATTCTGTGCTCGTGCATGCTGCCTGCTGCCACACCAGTATTCCTCTCCTCTTTCCTCTCGCTCTCTCTGCTGCTTTTACTTGGTTACTAATAAGTCCCTGCACCACACCTGTCTATTAGCAGCTGATTGTTCCATCCACCCTGTGACTCTGTAACCAAATCAATTCAAAACACGGTATAAACAAATTATGCAAAATAAATGGATCAAATACATAACATTCCCAGTGTAACATTTACTCTTATTTTATTTATTTTCTTCTAGAAATTCAGGAATTGTTGAAATATGGAAATAACAGAGCACTTGCGTTAGGTCGCTGATGGGGGGCAGTGCAGCAATAGGAAGACAGCCCAGCTTTAAACATGACAGCATCACTGCTATTATTTTGTACTTTATTTATCAGAAACTAAGCAGTTGTACAATGAACTTTAAGTACATATGTTCTGCACACAGAGTACATACCAAATGTTCTAATTTTCTACTCCAGTTCCTGATGTGGAATCTAACCATAAAAAATAAAAACAGTATAACATTAAGAAAATTTTAGCAGTAAAGGACCAATATCACATGAATAATTCAATGTGCAAATGCACATCAGTGCATTCATGTGAGCCTGAAAATTCTGACTCCATTAAAAGAGGCATAAGTGTTAAAGGTCGGTGAAATCTTGCTTAATTATAGTCAATGTTTTAGAGGTAAAAGTTTCCTAGTCTCTAATGAGTTTTAGTTCACTTGGCATATTTTGAATGATGGTTCCTATGATGGAGAATGTTGACTGTTTAAATGCAGTTCTGCAGTGGAATATTTTCTAGCTTCAAGTATTTAAAGAATAAAATAAACAGAAATCAGTTAAACTTTCAAAATTCAATTATATTTTTTTCAGACATGAAAAGGACTCGAGTAAATTGACTTCTTAACCACAATTTGTAAGACCTTGATCACATAATGGATGCTTATTTTATTTGAAAAGCATGTACCCATACTGTTGGAAGGTTTTAGATATGACTAAAAGTTATAGAGATTTTATAAAGTGAAGTTGTTGTTGGAGGATGTCAATTCCTCTAACAGCAGGTTACAGTTGAGGTTACAATTGATTTTTTTTTTTTACATTTTATAAATATTGTAGTTAAATTTAAGTTCTGTTACTAGAAAAATTCCCAGAATCTCTGTACAAATTTTATAAATATATGCAAACTTTTTACATTGTTGCTTAATAAGTTTCTTATTTCAAAAACATGTGGAGAAAACCTTTTTAGAATTTGGAAACATGATTTGAATGAGCTACTCTTACATATAACCCAGAAATGCAGCCGGGGCAACAGCAGTCCGCTTCAGCGTCTCAGCAACTGACAGATTGCAGCTGAGCAGTTTCATGTCAGGCCAATGATGAAAAAATGAGGAACAAGAAACCAAGTATTGACTATTTTGGAATGTCTGTATCATGTTTTAATTAGGTATGTAAAAAGTAGATAGATATATACTTACATAAGTAGACAGAACATGTAGTTCTCTAATATGGAAATTAGGCATAAATTACTCAATTAAGAACTTCAAAGATGTTAGTTTGGAAAAAAGTAGGATATAATTGAATCTGAAATAGCAGGCTTTCTTTTATAAAGGTAACAAGGAAGACAGTTGCATCCAGCATACCACAAGGACAGGCCAGATGTTTTATGGTAGATGCTAAATAAATGTTAATTTGGAGAAGAAGAAAGATGTTTGTTTTGGTCTTATTTGAAATAGAAATGGCAAAACAGATAGGAAGATCATACAAAGTTCAAATTGACTTTTGAAGGATCGTTGAACTGATTTATTTATTAAGTTGTTAAAATAATTGGTTTTTGAACCTTCATTTAATGTTGCTCAATCTGACTTCAAAACAAAGTGATGTGCATGTGACTGTAGGGGCTCTCCAAAGATAATCATAGCTGAACAGAGCTGGTTCAAACTTTTTGTTTGAAGTAGTTTTGATACTCACCACCAGCAGTCATTCTCTGCTGAATACAGTTAAAGGCTTAAAATAAATGTACAGTAAGTACACACTCCTACATGTTTTACTAAGGCTGAAAATTCCCTCATTTAAGCTGAGTAACTGCTACAGACTGCACTAAAGCAGACCGGACATGTGCAAGGTGAAATAATCCTTTTCAAGGCACAGAAATGGCAAAGTAAGAGCATAACACATCACTGATAGTTTATTTAGGAATTTTCTCCCACTTTTCATGAACAATAGTCATTTTAGACAGCCAGTGTGACTTGTTGGGCTCTCAAAGTTTTACTTGTATTTCACAGCAGAAGGAATTCAGAAGTTGTTCAAGTCATGCTACAGTGTGAATGTTGAGCTCTGGGAAGAAAAGGGTGAGCCAGAAAGAGAGGTCCTTCTGACAAGGGAGGAAACCTTCACTTGTCAATCATGCCACTTCTCTTTCAATAACTGTTTAATCCTGTGCTGAAAGCTGCTGGGCGCTGGATCCAGAAGCAGACGGGAGGCTAAAGGTTAGGTGAATGAAGAAACCTCCCCCTTGCTCCTAAAGGCTTTTTCCATTACTGGTGCATATCTGGCTGAAAGGTAAGGTTTCTAATCATCTCATTGTTTTTTATGAAACCAGACATCTGAGCTTTTAATATCAAAGCTGTAGCTCAGCAAGTCACAGTGATACAGATGAAAGTGATACCGAAGGGGAAATGCAGACGACCGTTATCAACTTTTACAGATGGCATAAAATGTCTCTGCCTGAGAGCAGATCCTTAATACCTTGCTAACCATTTTGAAAACAATGCTTTCTGCAGTGCATGTCTGTAGAAGACATGCAAAAAATCAATTTACGTTTTGACTATGTGGGTATAAACATGAAATTATGAAATGAGCACAAAGAAGACAATACACTTGTTTTGTACATAAATACATTTGAGCTTATGTAAGCCATCTCCATGACAACAGCTTTACTGGTAACATGGAGACAAGTTATTTGTGTACAGCCGCGGCAGGATCTTCCAATTGAATTAGGCTGCACCTGTGCACATTATGGCTAGAAATAAGAGACTGAAAACAACTGTTACAGTGAGCCTTTTGAAGGCGAGATATGAGCATGAGTTTGATTTTGAGTTGCTTTGTTCACCACTGAGAAAATGCTGTTGCTCATGAGAAGTGATTTAGCAATGTTTTGGGAGTGAAACTTTCATTTTATAATTGATCATCTTAGAACCTTTATGTCATTGTTAGTTTGTTTATGATGTGATGGAAGTATCTTTCATCACATTTTGTGGTTTAAAAATGTGATGGCCTACTTATCATTTTAATCAGGTGTATCCTGATTGTCTTGGATCCTTTATGTCATTGAATTAATTATTATATAGTTTATAATTATGCCCATATTCTGGTGTTAGTAATCTGCTATTACAAATGTATGAAATCAAGTTTGCAAAAAATCTGAAAAATAGCTAATATTATCATGATGCGCATTTAATAGTGAGTTTGTGAAGATAGTTCAGTATAGTGCATCATTATAAATGCAAATTGCATTGAAAATATTAACACATCTATTGGTGTTTAAATTAATATTTTATCATATTTGCCAAGAAGAATACTTAGAAATATATATATTATAAAGCTTTAGGGACCTCGACATTTGTTGTAGACACAGTTTAAAACTTTAAGTTATATACAGTGGATATTAAATCAGACTAATAATTTCCTTTTAGGTCAATCAGGATTGACCTAAAATAGAAAATATTTAGCTCAAACTAAATTCAATAAAGACAAACTGAGTTATTACAAAAAGCAGTTTTCAAATAATAATTTACTGATTAAGAGGAAAAAAAATAGATATTCAAGCTGTTTTGACCCTCTGGGAAAAAGCAGAGATTATTTTGGTTTGAGTTGTGTATGTCAATGCAATAACACACACAAAAGACCTTGTGACAATTATGCCGATGGACTGAAATGCCTCTTAAGTCTGGCTAAAACAGCAAGATGAAAATGTTCATTTTAGACCCAATCTTCACTTTTCGGCAATATTAAGGATGCTCTGACTATCATGATGCCTCTATAAATAATCTCATGAGATTTTTTTGCTATGTGTGGCGTGTTATAGAGTGATCTAGTCATGTCAAATGGACGTCGGGACCATTATGTATATCAAGAATTTTAAGCATGTGGGATTGTCTTGAGAGTGTGGAGAGTGTGGAGTGTTCCCCGAGGAGAAACAAGCACACAGTCTGTTCAATGTGTTGACAATCAGAAAGTGAAGTTATGGAAAAACGGAGGGGAATCAAAAACACATAAGACAAAACAACTGCAATGGCCGGTGGACAAACTATCACCATTGTTTCTTCCTCATCGGTAATGTTCATTTATTCTGAACTCATGTTTCATTATGAGATTTCTTTGCTGACATCTGAATTGTTTTTGAGTGAAATCTGTTCACTCAGAAGCAAAGTGAAAAGATAATTCAAGTAAACAAATTCAGTCCTGAGGAGTGGGCCAAAAACTCCAAGAAAATATTTCAAGAAGCTTGTGACACGACTCATACAGATTAAAAGGTAATTTTATCAAACAGTATGAAAATAGATGTAAAATTGTGCATTCAAAGTAGTAAAAAAAAAAAATAATCTCTTTCACTCTAGTAATTATCTAGTCTGAATTCTCTTGAAATCCTAAAGTATGTAAGGCATTAAAACTGTATGTTCACGTTTAGTTTTAACTGTATGTCTATATATGTCATTTCCCACTCACAGGAATATTTACACCACCTTACAAAAACTGGGCAAGGTCATAAGATAACAAAACCTAATACTTCAAAAACTTTCAAATTTCCATATGTGGGTCTTAAACATAACCAAGGTCATTTAACATAAAATTATCAGAAGTTTTCAAAGTGAAATTCTAGTCGTTTCTTGGCCTATCCACCCACCCCCTGTACTTCCCCTCTAGCAAACAATGTGGTATCACAACACTTTCAAAACCAAATGTGATACTGACACAAACAGAACATCATCTATTGAATTCTCTCCAGAGACAGTTTAGTTATTTTTGGGTGTGGTGTCTATAAAAAGGTGTTTGGTGAAACTGTCACAACAAAATGTTCTTGACACATAAAGTAAAAACAAAACAAAAAAAAAAGTCAGACTTTGGAGATCAGAGAGGTGTGGCAGTAAAAACTGTGCACCACAACTTAAAGGCTAAGGAGAGAAGCAAAAATCCACTTCCAAACTGTGATGTTTTAAAGTAGATTATTTGAGACCATCTTGAGTTGCCTTGTGTTACTCTTACCAGTCAGTCTTGTGCAATTTAAAGTAAACAATCAACCTAAGAGTGACACTTTTGGACTATGGGAGGAAGTCAGGACACTCAGAAGGAAGCCATTTGTGCACGGGGAGAAACTCCAAGCAAACTTCATGCAGAAAGATTGAAACCCTGGATTTGAACCCAAGACTTTCTTGCTGCATGGTGACAGTGCTACCAACTGTGCTATCGTACAACTTGTAAAAATATGCCGTTGATTCGATTCCGTTGTCTTTGGTTTTACTTTTCCATTATCTATGATGGAAAAATAAAATCTCAGACACTGAGCAGCAATACAAATGAAAATGAGGTTAAAACAAATTAGACATGCTTGTAAATACTGTAACAATAAAGGCGGACAAAACACTTTTGACTGTGGAGATGAGAAAAACACTTCCTTTTTGTAGATGCCAATCATGCTGAAGGAGGGAAATGAGATCCATGAATTTATGTGACTGAACCAAGTAAGATAAGAGCAAAACCATGTAATGCACTGTGGCAAAAGGCTCACATAAGGCCAGGGAAAAGAAATGGTAAAATTGTGCATCTAATAAAAAAGCCATGTTTTTTTGTCAAATATTAATGAGTCTATGAAAGGGTTTACTCATAGCAGGCAGTACTCTGAATTTACAAGGGGCCGCAGCACCATGGAACTGTAATAAATAACTTCTGCCTCTTACGACCACACCCTCTGTAACCCTTTGTTTTTAATAGATGGGTACACAGCAAAAGCAGTGATGTCTGTGTCCCTCTTTTATGCTCAGGGCATTGTATGTATGTGTCCCAATGCACATGCACGCTTTGTGTTGGTGCAGCTCTGACTTATTTTTCACTTTTCCCTTTAACTTCCTGTGAGTCACCAGCAGTAGGGTGGGTGAGGGGGGATACTTTTATTTTTATGTGAAAACACTGCTTAATGCACACAGAAAACAAAAGCAGGAATCTGGTACAATGTTTTGCTTCACTTGTAAATTCCTGTGCTCGTACCTAACTTGCTTTGCAACTCAATTGTAAAGTGCAGTTATAGAGCTGTTACATAACCTTGCTTATTTAAGTATGTCATGAGCCTAGAGTGGCTTATGTAACTTTACAAGATGGTATAAATCTGTAGATCCTCTCCTCTTTCCACTTATCTAAAATCCAAGATACATCTTATGTGCTGTTGGGAACTGCTTTCAGAAAATCAGTGAGAAAGTGCCCTTGATTATACTGCATGAGATTAGTATTGCTAAGGCGCTGGTTTCTCCACAATTAAAGTGATGTGCTGCAGTTGCAAATGCTTCCTGTCACAAGTGAGATACAGAGAGATGAAAATGAAGATTATTCAGGTTCTTCAGATGTTCATAATTAATGTTTTCAATTCCACAAAGGCAGCAAAAAAAAGTATTTTAACTATAGAGAATCATTTTTGACTAATGGAACCGCAAGATGAGATTTAATGAACAGTACAAAAGCAACTTGTAAATGTGTCAAAAACACATTAAAATTAAACTTCTGTATAACTCTGCCTCATAAAATTTAGTTTTGTAAAAAATAATGTTGGAACGTGAAACGTGAGAAACGTTGATTGGAATGTGTGGTTATATCGACCTTGTATTATCAAAGGGCATTCAACATTTGGTAGGAAGTGTCATTGATCTTTCCAATTCAATATTTATTTTAGGAAATAAGTTTTCTATCCCTATAATAATTAAAAAAGTTAAAAAAAACAAAAAACAAAACTTGTTGATTTTAACACTAGTGATATTATTCTGTTGATTCTGCAGCTGAGACCATTCAATCAACTTGAACACATAAGGACTAGAGATGGGGATTAGCCCTGGCTACAATCTTGCATATTTATATATGCAAGATTGTGGTATAAAAACCCATCAAGAAACCAACTGAGTTAACCGTGGCCAATTCAGTTAGTAAACAAATGGTTAGCTCCATTATGTGAACAATCAATGTGAATAGAAAAAGAAACACGCAACACATCTGAAAACCTTTATCCAAAAAGAAAAGAAAAAAAAAATACCTTCACATGACAGGACATGATGTCTAATGGCTCCTACGTGAATTCAATATTTTCTCAACTGGACTCATGTAAAAACAATTTTTGGATGCTGGAGCAAATGTGGCTTGAGGTGTAGCATCAGATTTAATTTTACTCGCTGCACCACATAACATAACAACAGCAAATACAATTTCTTCAAAAGATCTGCACTATCCCTTTCTTGTAAAGTTTAATCATAACGCTCCAGTAATGGGATTAATAGAGGAACACTTGATTCAGAATTGACACTTCTACTCCATCTCTGTCTCTTGTTTTATCCATAATTTAAACACATTATTTTTGTGACAATTTTTTCCTTTCAAACTGTGTCTAATTTTTTACTTCCAAAAAGCTTTCAAATGCTGTTCGTCAAATCAGGACGCAGTATGGTAATTTAAATATCATGTTATATCAAACTGGCTCACTGCCTGAGTCACAGGTCAGCTAGGCAACAAATCTAAATTCTCCAGATGGCCGATACATTTTTGAGCATGAGCTAATAAACCTTTCTGATTATCACTGAATACCAAATTAATTATCATTTGTAAAGTGTGTCTATTCTTTCTCCTACCCAGATCTTTCTTATCTTTGAAAATTCTTGGCAAAATTAAATTGGAATCGAACTCTGACAAATTAAAAGTTGGAGACAATTGGGTTATTTGCTTGTTGTAGACAATTATAAACAATCACACTACCTGTTCCAGAACATAATTTGTCCTTGACATATGATAAAACACAATCATATGTGAAGGTTTTATAACTCAAAGATGTTAGAAAATATGTTACACTGTTCTATTGTAAATCCCACATGAAACCAGTTTGTGGTTTAGTGATTAAATGTTGCTTAACAAGTTTCGATGATGTGTAGGTGATTTATGTTAAAATCATGAATATACTGTCATGAGAACAGACACAAGAAAAAGCACTTTTTGCATCACCCAACTTCTCAAAACTAGGCATTTGCTTTGAAAAGCAGCTTTAACAGGATGAGCTGCTGCTATAACAGTTTATAGTTCGCTATGTGAAGTATTTGACAGTTATTAGTGTTTTTGGGAAGCATTACAACTTCTTGAAACTTTTCACTTTACAACTATTCAAAAATAAACTTCAAAATATTAAACTCTGCACAGACAAAAAAAATACCTAAATGCAGTCAATTTAGCATTTGTATTAAATTATTTTCATTTGCAGTGTAGGTTTGATCTGACCTTAAGAAACTAGGTCACAGCAGAAGGGGTTCCACAGAGTAACTGAAATGCTCTGATCTATTTTTGGAGCTATGCATTTAGCATTTCCCTTCAGTAGATCATGTTCAGTATTTACAGCACCTTGAAAAATATTCACACACCATTACATTCTCACATTTTGTCAAAATGTATTATTTATTTTATTACAAAAAACATGATGTAACTGTAAAATGAAAAGAAAAAACTAAATTATCTCAAAATGTGAATACAATTTTTTAATGTGGTAGGCATTTGCATTCTCTGTTTCTATGCTTTGTCAAGCCACCTTGCATTTTGCAAAGCATTTTAGGTTAAGAACCATTCCACATGTAATTAGCTGAAGTGTTATTCTGTGCCAATATATTGTCTCAGTATTATTACCCATTTTATTACATTCAAAATGTACTATTCATCTCAAGTGATGGACATAAACCATAAGTCATGCTAAACTGCACAACTGGCAGCATATCTGTATTTACCCCTGTGTGTAAATTTCAAAGTGTCTTTTTACTCTTCTCTGTCTTGTTTGAACAAATTTTCTGGATTTGGATTGGAGCTCTTGTAGTGAAACCAGTATTTTTAAAACAGATGCTAAATCTAAAATAAGAAAATCTTAACTTGACTGATTTACATCTAAATATACATTCTCTATGTGCTATCCATTTTAAATGCTACATTGATGAGGACACAGATGTCTCCCTCTTGTAAATGACTTTAATTCTGAGTGAAAAGGCATCTACAATCATAAAAAGGTGATAATTTTGCTTTGTTTTGTTACTGCTTGCGTTCCAACATTGAATGGAGGGATTGGCAGTTAAATAGCCGACTCTCTTTTCAGAGGACGTGAATTATATGACAGAGCGTTAATTACAGTGAATGGAAATCATTTTTATGGCTATTATTGCAGAGGTTGCATTTTACGATTAACAAATAACCACAAATTATATTAAATTACAATATTTCTGACTCCAAAAGTGGAACAGATGTTAGCACACGCATGCAAGAAGAGTGGAGGGATTATTAAGGGTTTATGAAAATAGCCAGTCTACTGTACTGCAGTGTAGAGTGCAGATCTCAAATTCAAGAGCAGACAAGAAACATTGCTCAAGTGTGTTTCTCTGATTTCTGTTTTTGCCTTTTTCCTTTCACATTCAAATGACCTCTGAAGGAGACCACTGGGATTTGCCTGGTAGATATTACAGTATTTTGTCTGTGTCTGCTCAGTGCAAGACTCCACTGCTACCCTCCCCCACAATCTGAGCTGACCTTTCATATTTAATATACCGTGTTGGGGAAAGGTCACTACTGTTTTGGCTTCTCTCCGCTGGTTTTGTTTTGTGACTGGAAAACGCTCACAGGCTCAACGATATCTAAATATTTTCATGCTGCTGTCAGAAACATGTAAAAAGGGCAAGTAATCACATTACATTTTCAGTGAGAAAATTCAGAGAATTTTGTCCTCACCAGGCTGATCAGGTTGCGACTGAGTGTGCACAACAACTCCATAATTTTAGGTGACTGTGAGTTCCCATGAATTTCCATGAATTCTGTTTCACTGCAATCATCTTTCTGTTCCTCCAACCTCGGGTAATAAGTAGGAAAAGCTTGAAATTGGCACAGGTCTGTGTCATTAAGTGGAAAATGTGATACTTTTTCCTTATGAGGAAGTGCATCACCTCTTCAAAGTATTAAATTATCAAGTTATGAATATGAACAGAAGTGCTAAGATGGTAGATTTTCTTACATTTAATTTTTAATTCCAGTAATTCTCCATGAGAGGAGCAGAAACACATAGAGCATTTTTGTGAAACCACAAGCATCATTTGCCACAATGAATGAGTTATTTAATTACAGAGATCATGTTGTATAGTGGTTCAAACATGACACTCTTCCTCTATGTTGAGGGTACTCGTGTGGCAATTTTGACCTTCAACATATTTTACTCATGCACTGGAATTTTAGACTTTATTTCATCACTCTGGCTTTCATTCTGTCATCGTCTGTCTTTGTGCTGGTTCTGTTTTAAGACTTTAGATTGTGAAAGGCTCCAGTTAAGTCGCCTTCCCCTCCCCTCCATTTTGCAATGAGATGGAAACATTAATCAATTAGGTTGGCCCTTAAAGGATCTGAAGGAGATGAAGCTCCACTCTCTCTGAAAATGAAATGCCACAGACTTTTTAAATCCAGTCAAAGGGCATTTTTCCCCAATCTTGCTCTCTTCTCTTTTTCCCCCTCCAACTCCCTTTCATTCCCCACTCTCTGTTTCATTCATCTTCAGCCCCATCCCCCCCTCTTATTTCTCATGTGCAACATAAGTAGAAGGTCGGGGAATGAGAGGATGATAAAGAGGAGGGTTTATTCAAGAGAGGTATGGAAAAATGAAGGCGTAATGGATTTGAAAAACATGAGTTAAAATTACCATTTCTGTAATTAAAAGTACTCTAAAACAGGAGAAGTTGGATTGTTTTGTAACAATGAAACAGAAAATGTCCACTGCTTTATATTTGGTTGCATTAGAATGTTAGATTCAAATTACAAAGAGTGGGATTTTGTTGAAATACATGTCACATAAGCAAAGTTACACCATAAAACACAGCATTTATACTTAACAGCATTATCTGTCATTGGCAACATGTGCTTTATAGTCTAAGAAAAATACATTCAAAATCAACAATAAATAATGAATTTGGTTGGTTTTCATTTAGAGAAAATCAACTTCAGCTAATCACAAATATGGAAAAGGGTTATGCAGAGGGTGGAACATAGTCCATGAATGACATTTGTTTCAATGGACGATTGTCCGAAGGAACAAGAGACAACATAGTCTCATTATTGAATGTCAGTTGCCAGAAAAGGTTAGCAAAGGTTCAACAGTAAAAAGCCCTTTGTGGTGTGCCTGCCACAGCCTCACAGACTCTTTCACACACAATTTATTCACACAAGGTTTGATACAAGACTAAACTGGATTTTAATGAACAGAACTGCAAATTCTGCAAAGTGTTTTTAGCTACATAATTGTTGTGTTTTTTTGGAACAACCATAAAGTTTATTGTTTTCACCTGTCTGGTAACTCTCTTACTGTTAGCCATTTGAAGTGTTACTCATACAGTTTATGACAGAAGCATGCATACATTGAATTATCAACAGTAATGTCATACTACATTTTGTTCCTTTCAGTGTAGACTTTTGAAGCAACATGTAGCTCAAATAGTTTTTTTATATGAATAATGCAGTGCATAAGTTTGAATTTTGCTATAGATTTTCCCAAATCTACATGGAGATGAATGCCCTCCTTCCCCTAAAAAGTTGTACCTTAGATACCTGCTTTTGTAGCCTTCAACAAAATTTTGGCAATATATTTATACCAGTCAGAGTTTGTTAAAATTAGTTTATTTTCTGGCAAGGATTCAACTTTACCCCTGATCAATTCATTTTCAAAACAGTCGAAACTGTTTTGTGTCCTTGGGTTGTAACACTTCCAGTCAAGCAGTAGATTTGAAGTGAAAGTGAAACTGAATAATGATCAATTTCAGAAAGATTTAGCTTCCTTCTTCACTGATCTATCCACTTGTACAATGAATCCACCACTGCCACTGACTCCCAAACAAACTCTCAACATGATGATACCACCACCTTGCATGACAGCTAGTACAGTTTTCTTAGATTTAAAAGCCTTTCCTTAAAACTGTAGCATATAACTTTTACAGAAAAAAATGTTTTTTACATCTTGATTAAAACTGTTGACATGTTGTGACAGTATGGCATGTGACAGAAAATCTGTAAAAAAAAAAAAAAAATGAATAAAAAAAATCAAGCTTCTCTGTCTCCTCTCTGTGGTCCTACTGTCATCTGTCATTCTGTTTGGTCAGAACCAATCAGAGGAGGGTCTTAGCGCTGTTGATCATGCTTGTGTACACACTGCTCACACAGTACCCATTGCTCTCTGCTACTCTACAGATAGTTCCCCAAACTGGAGTCTGCCATGAATGCTCAGGTTAGTAAGCATGGCCACCAATGACGGCAGATAAACAGTTTTTCTGAAATGGTAAGTTGTTTCTCCGCCATTAGCACACAGAGCAGAGCATACAAAAAATGTGAATGATGGTCAAAGGCCAGGTCTCTGCTAGGAAACCAACAAATAAACTCCACACATTCTAACAAGAAGACAGGTCATGTGTGCATTTAGAAGGTCAAGGTGCAACTTTCTCAGCATCATTTATTTAAATGACGTTGGGGTAGTAGGATGTATATGTTTGAGCATTTACGATTTTGTTCTTGTGTGGATTATACAAATTCACAATAAATGTTGTAATTGTTACTTCTTGAAGCAATCTATCAATCTATCCTGTGAAAAGAACCATTTTAATCCATTACTAGTAGGCCCAATTTAATTCTTGTCAATAATGAGAGTATGTACACATCTGACCAGAACTCTACCTGACTTTTGAAATGAAGAAAATACAGAAATGTCACTTTGCACAACAGTCATTTAGTTTTATCTATGATGAAAAGCAAGGAAGATTGAAACAACACAAATGTACTGAGATGTAGGTGGTCGGATCTGGAGCAATAATGGTATCTTGATACCCAGAATACTATCTCCCTAAACCCTCATGTCATCATTTGTGTTGTTTGTCCTGACAGTTGTGGCCTATTTAAATTAATTTCCCCATCCTCTGTTTATGATCGTACCTGTGTAGTTTTGAAAAGATAAACAGACATAATTTTTCGTACATGGTTATGGAGAAAAAAAAGCCAAATTACTGACCTGGATGGGCTTATATTCATGTTGCTGGAGCTGAGTGGAAATGTGAAAGTGGAAAATTAATCACCTCTGCACCACTCTGATGCAGCCTAAATTGGCATAAAGTGAAATTCATTGTATGAGAGGCAAAGTCAAAGGCAAAGTCATCCATAGAGGCATTTAAAAAGCCTGTTCACAGGCTTCTCTTTAACAAAGTAATCCACAGAACACAAATGACACAAATCAAAGCAGGGTGAATCTTATTTTAGCATGAACTGTTTCCGAGTGTTTTATTATTTTTATTATTTTTCCTACAAACAGGCTTCTTCTGTGTAACATGGAAAACACAGTGTGCTTTTTTTGTTTAAATTCAGGTCATTAATGAGTCATCTCTCTGCTCAAGTGGACCTATTGAACTATTTCCTGTTTACCATCAGTTTTATGTTTGCAGTGCTCAGGACAGCCTTATATGGAATAACTATCTGTGGATCAAGGCAATGTAGCTGCATTACCAAAGAGAATGCTAAACAAAATAAAAAAATATGGCTTAAAATTTATATTCCAAGAAGTATTAAACAAAAATAGACAATACTGACCTTGTTTGAAAAGAGAGAAGTTGATTCATGAAAGTCCTGGTGGGATTTTATAAAACTGAGAGCTTTGAGTTTTTTTAAACATTAATATTTTATTTAAAGTGCTCAACAACAAACATCTTGTACTTTTGACAAAACCACACCTTGACAGCTTCACTTCCCATAACTACCAGGGAACTGAAGCTCTTATTATAGTGACATTAAATAGCACTTGCATAACTCATTTGTTGCTTATTTGTTACAGATGAGAGAGTAACCTAATGTGTTCTTCGTCATACAGAGGAAGGGGAATTCAAAACCTCTGAAGTATGGATGAATTCAGTTTATAGTAGAAAGCCTCACTGATATGGATGCATCTCTTTTTCTTTTTCATATTTTTGATCATTTTGAAGAAGAAATTGTTTTTTTTTTTTTTCTTTTTTCTGAAAGACTTTGAGTTACCAACTGTCCTAGCTGGTATGGATGCTGCACAGATGGTTCATCCAATCACCTGCCAAGAATTTTTCTAAAAATCTTTTCATTTTTTTAAACTGTTTCTGCAGATGACTTCCCAGATGGTTTGGTGTGTCAAACGATCTGGTTTTTCAGGTTAGTCGCAATCCCAAAAACAGCACAACTATCAGAATGAGAGTGGGGTGGGCTAATGGGTTCACAGCACACTGAACCTGGACATTTGAATTTGCTTCCTGTTTTAAACATATTGTAACTTTGTTTCTTTTTCGATTACTGTTCCAGTACCTTTACTGCAGTTTTATTACTGGTGACAAATAGGTCCCCTTTTCCCTGTTAATGACTACTCCCAGACTAAGCTCTATTTGTTCCCTGAGATATTGTAGATCATAAATTAACCAAGGTTCTTTATGTTTGTAATTTTACTGAGTTTATATGGAAAATCAGTCATCACTGAGGTACGAGCTGCTGCATTAAAAGATGAGTGGTAATTTTGGGGGCTTTGTTGAAAATAAAAATTCAGATAAATAGAAATAACTTAGTGAGACCAGAAGGGAGAGCTTGTTGGGTACTTTCATATTTTCCAAAGTCACAAATTTAAACTTGTAACTTATTGGGATATATTAATATTTATTTATTCTTACAAATAAAGCCCTAAAATATCCTATGGATCTGTATTCATCTCCCTGAGTCAATCCTTTGTAAAAGCTGTTTTTGTTGCTGACAGTCTTTTTGGATGTCTTCTCCAACTTTGCACATCTAGAGAGATAAATTCCCATGTCAGATTCTCATTTAGATTTAGTTCTGGATTTTAACATGGGGATATTTAGAAGATTTTTTTTTAGCTTCAAGTGGCCTTTATTGAGTAGTAAATGGACAGAAACGAGTGAGGAGAGCGAAAGGGAAGACAAGCAGCATAAGGCCCAAGATCAAAATCAAGCCCTGGACTACAGCATCAAGCACTGCAGCCTCTGTACATGATGCACACACTAAAGCCAACCAGTGCCTAAACTGGGCTATTGCTGTGTCTTTAGGGTCATTATTCTGTAGGAGGATTTCTCAGTATATAGCTCCATATCTCTTTCTATTAGCTCAGACCAACATCCCACTATCTACAGAAAAAACCTAAAGCATCTCCCTAGCATGATGCAGCCTACTTGTTTCATGATGGTGATGTTGTTTTTCAGGTGATTTTTTTATTTTTCACCACACAGTATTTCTCATGTGAGCAGAAAACTTTGCAGCGTTCCCTCTATGGTTACTGTCAAACTGTAAACATCACTTCTTGACACTTTCTTTCATCAATATTTTTCCTAGTTTTCTTGCTACTCTTCCACACAGCTGCCAGATTTAGCATGGCCTCTTGGTTGCTTTTTGATTTTTGCTTTCAATCCCCATTTTAGATGGAGGCCATGGTTTGTTAGCTTTGCTCTTCATTTTTGGAATGGATTGAGTAGCATTCCCTGAGATGTTCAAAGCTTGGGATCATTTTATGACCTAAATCTGCTTTGAACTTTGCCCCTGGCCTGTCTGTCTGATGTGTTTCTTGGTCTTCGTAATACTTTTTGTTTACTAATGTTTTCCAACAAATTGTTTGGGGGATTCACAGAACAACCTAAGTTACACACAGTCGGACTCAATTTACTAATTGGGTAACTGGCAATCATGAATTTTATTTAGAGGTATCAGAATAAAGAGGAATACCAATGCCACTTATTTTCACTTCACAGTAATGCGAAACTTTGTGTTGTTTCATCCCAAAGAACCTAGTAAAATAAATTTAAATTTGTGGTTGTAGCAAGATGAAAAGTGAAAACATTCAAAGGAATATTTGAAAATATTTACATGCCATTGTGTATTGATGATACCTTTCAAACTTAAATGTCAGGAGTTCCTCAACAGCAATTCTGTGAAAATGGAAACAAGCAAAAAACCCTGGTCAGAAGGATTTGTTTGCTATAATGCCAGGATATTTCAAATAAAAACTTATAACTGTAAAAATATATTTTAACAAGATAGTTATTTTTTTTAAATAATCAAATTGTTCAAGTTTTATATTGCTTTATTATCTTTAAAAGATTTCGATTTCATATTCTTTTAACAACAGACTGTCTGGTTTAAAAAAAATAAGTCTGAAGGGAATATTAACACATTTGTGGTGTAATGATAGAACAGGAAGCAGAAAATCTTGTACTTGGTGTATGAGTAAATGTATGTTTTGTGGAAGACACAAAATCTTGGACTCAAAGAGTGGTTGCTTTTCAAAAGAATAATTTGCTTTTGTAAAGATGCTTTTATCTATTCTTACTCTGTGTGTAATTCCCATAAATCATAATTTCTCTACATATGAAAATCATATTTTTAGGGTAAAATAATATAAAGTTTCTTATAAAGTCAGCTCTTGCTGGCATCATCTAATTAGTGGCAGGGTAATAACAGTTAACAGGAAATAATGCAGCATATTTTCCATTTCTTTTCTAATGACATAGCAGGGACGCTTTCCATTACAATAAAAACAGTTTTTCCTCTAATAACTTTGAACAGATGACAGTATTCATTGAGAGAACTCTAACTAATATAACTTGCATAAGACAATGGGAAATTTTCTATAGACTTATATGACCTTACCTCTTCCTGTCGTATTCCTTCTATAGCCATGATAACTGTACTGTTGTCTAATAAGTCATTGCATCTGTGTATCATCTTCTTGCTGCTGACTGTGTCTTTTTCCCTGTAACTAAGGCTCTTTTATTTGCAGTTTTTGATCCACAATTTTCTTTCGACATGGCACAATTTCTTCTGTCACTGGCCAGTGTTCAAAACTCCACAAAACTAAACACATTCCTTTCCAATGAAGCCACAAGTCTACATGTGCCAAATACCCCCATGTACTGTATCTTCTGCAGTAACACAGAACGAGAAAGTGGAAGAGAGGGAGGTTGGTTGGACAAGTGACACTGTGACAGAAAGTGACAGACAGTTAAGAATCACTCAAATAGCGAATCATAGGCAAAAAAAGAGAGAGAAGAAATCAGTGTCCTTGTGACGGTTAACCTTATGAGCTTGGAGGTACGACAGCCTGAACTGGCAGCTGATGGTGGACCACAACAGCAAGCCCATGGTGCAACCCATCTGTGCTTTGCATTAAAGCAGGCTCACATCCCAAGGCCAAAGCCACCATGTAGTGTAATAGCAACATCCACCAAGGCTGAGTCCTGAGGGGGCCAACGAGTCGCCCACTGGGATGACAATGGCAGTTTGGTTAACACATACACGCTATCACACAAAGCCAAAGCATGGACCAAAAGCAGAGGAAAAGAAAAACACACACACACACACACACACCCGCACGCGCACATATTTTGTCAGGAGTGTGTAACTAACATGTAGCTCTGCTGTGCAAAAACACTTTAAAGACAAAAATGACTGAGTAAATAACACCAGCCTATTCTTAAACCCAGTGTGAGACACTTTTCTCTGGGAGCGAGGTTATATTTTTCCTTTCAATACCTTTCTGCAACTCTGGTTGGACATTGTTCTGTGTGCACTTCCTGTTGTGCTGGCCGCTGTGTGAGTGTGTTTTGTAATCATCCAGGTGTGTAAATGTGATTGTGTGCGCAAGGGTCAAAATTGAAGCAGAGTTGCAAAGCATATTATCTAAGCTATCGCGTCTCTTCTCAGCATGCATTCTGCTGCCTGCTGTCATACATACATACAACAAAAGAACAAGAATAAGGAACATTTACAAAATAGCTGTAAGGCAAAAATGTTTAAAACAATGTATCAAACAGAGCTTTGCAAGAGCCTCGTGTTCTCTATTTGTGGTAAACAAAATATGAACATGTAATGTAATAGTAGATTTTGATACGACTGCATAACGCATTTTAATATTTTTGTTTGAAAATATACATCATGTTTTTCTATTGGGAAGATTTTTTTTCTATATTTAAAGGGTCATGCTTTTTAATAAATATGTAATTTTATTGTTATGAATGTCTATTTAAGCTTACCTTTAAAAAATATATGTACAAAAATACATGATTGGTCCTTTTGGTGTACGTCACTACACATGTTTGTATCACAACTGGTTTGGTTTAAAATGCAACATTTGGTCCCTTGTGTCTTTACTTGCATTCTGCAGCACTCGTGGTTTAAACACAGACATTTTGGAAACATGAGGTTCAACTTGGGTTGAGGTGAATTTCAATCATTTGAAATTCTTGGCCTATATGTAAAAGACTATAATTTGCTGTAAACTAACACTGAACTTAATTGAACACATCTGTATGGTGAAACATGGTAGTGGCAGTGGCATGGGGGGGGGGGGGGGGGGGGGGGTTTTTTGGGGGGGGGGGGGGGGGGGGGGGGGGGGGGGTCCCCCAAGAGGGGGGGGGGGGGGGGGGGTATAGGGGGGGAGAGGGGGGGGGGGGGGGGTGGTGGTGGAGGAGGAAGAGGAGGAGGAGCCCGATGACGCTGATGATGAGGAGGCGGAGTTTGGAGANCAGGTTGTCCGCCAGGCGCTGGATCGCGGGCGGATTGCGGTCGTTGCGGGACACATTATGCAGGTGGTGCATGGCTTTCAGCAGTCTGTGTAGTGCCCTTACTTTAATGGCGAAGAGCGGGTCCTCAGACTGCTGGTGGTCGTTGCGGTCCTGAGCTCCTCGCTGCGCTCTGGGCGCCTGCTGCTGCTGCCGCTGCTGCGGTTGTCGCTGCCGCTGCCGCTGTTGCCGCTGCTGCGGCTGCTGCTGGCCACGTCCTCGGCGTGGCGCTGTGCCCGGGTTCCAGCTACGGGAGCGGGGGTGGGGCTGCCGGTTAGGGTTAGGGTAGGGTTAGGGTTAGGGTAGGGTTAGGCCCATGATCCCTTGTGGCAAAAATTTAATATGGGAAATTATACCGAAACGACGTGGCATTGCACTAAATGGCAGGGAACGATAACACAGCCACTTCGGTATAATTATGAATGGGCCATAAAGGAACAAAAAGCGTCATTTAGGCGAAAGTGCATTCTATCGAAAATCCATCGGAGGGCGATCTTTACTTATTTTTAATTTTCGACCAAATCTTCATTATCGGGTTATTGAGTATGCCGGGAGGGGTAATCCGTGCCATTAAAGTATAATGTGGGTTTTATGTTATTTTCAATGTGTTTGAGTGCCGGGGGTCTCTTGGGTATTTGAGTGGGGGTCTCTGGGGGTCTCTGGGGGGGGGGGGGGGCTGTCACCAGGGGGGATTTTATGTCACTTTGGTACTTGTGGTACTTTCGAAGTCTTTCAGCACCGGGGGTCTCTGGGGGTCTCTGGGGGGGGGTGGGCTGTCACCAGGGGTGATTTTATGTCACTTTGGTACTTGTGGTACTTTCGAAGTGTTTGATTACCGGGGGTCTCTGGGGGGGGTCAGTGGTCCCATTGGGGTCCTCGGTGGGTCTGGAGGTCCAGGGGGTGTCCGGCCGACCTCCCTGCGGGCTTTGGGTGCACCAATCCCGGGTA
>CAEFZY010013365.1:0-11779 GCA_903066815.1 Brachyrhaphis roseni
AGTTTCAGTCCAGTGTTGGTCCAGTTTCAGTCCAGTGTTGGTTCGGTGTTGGTCCAGTTTCAGTCCAGTGTTGGTCCAGTTTCAGTCCAGTGTTGGTTCGGTGTTGGTCCAGTTTCAGTCCAGTGTTGGTTTGGTGTTGGTCCAGTTTCAGTCCAGTGTTGGTCCAGTTTCAGTCCAGTGTTGGTTCGGTGTTGGTCCAGTTTCAGTCCAGTGTTGGTCCGCCTGACCTTTCTCTTATGACTTTACTTATTCTAGACTGAATTTGTAAGGACAAAGTCATTCAGAGGTGCGAGGTGTGACTGATGCTCTGGGCCGTCTCTGTTTGTCCTCTCAGGTCTGTTTGTGGGAAAGGAAGGTCCGATGATCCACAGTGGAGCCATAGTGGGCGCTGGCCTTCCTCAGGTGCGTCGCTGCCACACGGATCAGCTGATTTCTGAATCTTCTGCTGGTTTTCCTCTAAACCAGTTTACACACACACACTTACACACACGCGTTAGGTTAACCATGTCTCCGTCTGACTGCTGATGGATGACTGACCTGTCCAGGATGTAACATGCGTCTAATTTTCTGCTCTTCCCTCCATCAGTTTCAGAGCATCACCTTCAAAAGGATCAAATTTGATTTTCCTCATTTCCGCAGTGACAGGTACGACCTGGTGACTCTTGTTATTCAGCTAATCTCACTTATCCAGCATTGGAAAATGTGTCTTATTTTCTTAATCTGCTCCCCAGAGACAAGCGGGACTTTGTGTCAGCTGGTGCCGCCGCTGGAGTTGCTGCTGCCTTCGGTGCGCCAATAGGGGGCACTCTCTTCAGCCTGGAGGAGGGCTCCTCCTTCTGGAACCAGGCACTCACCTGGAAAGTGGTGCGTTGTCTTTTCCTAAAGCAGCACTAATCCGTCTTTTAGCAAGAACCAACTATTTTTTTAAATAACTTTGTAATAAATGTGGGTTTTAGATTTTTTTTTTAATTTTGTGGGAGTGATTGCTTTGCACTTTTTCAACAAAATGACATTAAAAATACAGGTAATAATTTTTCTTACATAATATTCCCTAAATATAAAAAATGACAACAAATTTTCTGGAATAAATATTTAAAAAAAAATTAAAAGTGGCCTTTTTTTGTAACATTTGCGGCTCTAAATTATATTTAGATGGACTGAGAGCACAAATGGATCTGGATTGTAAAGTTGGCTCCATTTGTGGATGGTGATGCTGCGGGCTAGAAGGATCTGCAGTAGCAGTCAGTCTTACAGCTATTCTGAAGAAGCCTCTGACTGAAGAATGCTGAGGATTTGATCCATGTTGCATTGAATACCATGGATGGAAGAGATGTTTAACCTTTCTCCTTCTCTTTTTAAGATTTTTTTCCGACATGTTGCCCATAGCAAGATTTACAGAAACTAAATGAAGTGAACTGAAGAGGTGTTGGCCTTCTCAGATCTGATCTTGTGTTTTCAGCTCTTCTGTTCAATGTCGGCCACTTTCACGCTGAACTTCTTCCGCTCTGGGATCAATTTTAATAAATGGGGCTCTTTCCAGCTGCCTGGGCTCCTCAACTTTGGAGAATTCAAGGTGAGGGATCCGTCAGGAGTGGGTTTTGTTTGCAGAGGTCCTGTTTCTGGGTTGAAGCTATCAGATGTTTTACTGCATAGAAATACGCCTGACATTAAAAGAGAAGCTAAAGCAGAACTGTAAATAATTTTCAATCAGACCAAATTATATTATTCTGTCTTTAAACATTAGTCTCTCATGTTTGTGTCAATGTAAAAGTTGCAGGTTTTTCAGCTAAACCAGTAAAAGCACCAAAATGTGAAACTGCATCTGAAGTTAGTTATTCTTTAAGTTTAAATTAAAATGGTAAATCCAGTTTATTGCAACAATATGATCGATTCCTGTTGTTTGTTATTTTTCAGTTGTAGAGTGACACAAATAAAAATAATGGCTTTAATTTATATCAAACATTGATATAAATTATTTTTATAGCACAGCAGTGAAAAGTTCTTTACATCATAAAAACATCATAAACACAACAGACAGTGTTTATGTGAAAACCTGTAACAGACATTATATTTGTCTTTGTTAAAATCATCATTAAACATCAAATATTTTGGCCAATAATATTTGTCATGATTCAGAAGCAGCTCTAACCAGCCGGGTTTTAGTCTAGATTAAACTCTTCACCTTATATAAAGTCTTTTTCTGAATAAATGAAAGTTAAAATATGTTTTAATAATTGAATCTTTGTCCATCAGTGTTCAGACGGGGAAAAGAAATGCCATCTGTGGACAGCAGTGGACCTTGGCTTCTTCGTCCTGATGGGCGTGGTGGGCGGCCTGCTGGGGGCGCTCTTCAACTGCATGAACAAGTGCCTGGCCAAGTATCGAATGAGGCACATTCACCCCAAGGCCAGGTTCATCAGGTCCGCCTCACCGGCAGCTGGACGCTCACGCGTCGATCCGCGTAATAATCAGGCTGATGGCGTTTTCTTCCCAGGGTCCTGGAGAGTCTGCTGGTTGCCATGGTGACCACGGTGGTGATATTTTTGGCTTCCGTTCTGTTGGGTGAATGTCGGGACCTGTCCTCCCCGACGACCCATAACTCCACAGTGAGCATATGCTTTTAAATATTTTCTATGCAGACAGTTGAACGCTGGATAATTTTCACCGATTCTCTGTGACGAACGAACAGAAAATAAAAAGTCATTCTTCACCGTCAGCCTCTCCAGCTTCTTGTCCTCACAGACGGTTTTTTTGTTTGCAGGTTTCTGGCAGTGAAGACATCAACTCAACCATCCGGCAGTTTTTCTGCTCCAATAAAACCTACAACGACATGGCGACGCTGTTCTTCAACCCACAGGAGGCGGCCATCCACCAGCTCTTCCACCAGGATGGTGAGGATTTGAACCCACAGACACCAACGTGTTTGGTTCCTTCTGGGAACAATGGCTAAATAATGATGATGCTAAGCAAATATCTAACTGTTTTTGCATAGAACTGGTTTTCTATGCAAATATTCTGCATGCCGATTTACTTCTTGACGCCTTTTTGAGTTTATCTCATGCGACAGATAAACTCATGCAATACATATTTTCAATGCACACATTAAAAGTCTTATTGCAGGAGTAATTAATAGGTTGTCTGTGGAGTTGGGCTGCACCAAGAAACATGTAAAAATGCTACTTTGATCATTAATAAACAGGGTAAGATGATGACTACCACTGATATAAAAGTTTCTTACGTGTACAATGATTCTTTTTATTTCAACACAGTCGTATTAGATGAGTTGATTTTCCATAAATAAATAGATTCTCTGCTTTGTGCTGCAGGTACCTTCAGCCCGGTGACTCTGTCCATCTTCTTCCTCTTGTACTTCCTGTTGGCGTGTTGGACGTACGGCGTCTCTGTCCCCAGCGGTCTCTTCGTCCCGTCTCTCCTGTGTGGCGCTGCGTTCGGACGTCTGATCGCAAACATCCTCAAAGTGTAGAAAAAAAAAAGTTCTTGTTTCCTTTGAAATGTTCTACAGAAGATTAAAACCAACAAAACATTAAATATTATACAAAGACACATTTATTTCAACTGACATTATGTCTTAGTTACTAAATTATCTAAATACCAAAGTGATGAATTAACAGTTGGAAAATGTCTCCAACCAGAGCAGGTGGAAATGCAGCGGCGAACAACAGGAAATGAAATTAAAAGGCTGTGTTTAGTTTTGGCTAATATATTCCAAGTGTTATCAACTTACACTTTTCATGGTAATGTAATATTGAGCCAGGTGGGTGGAGTCTCAGAGGAAAAAGAGAGGAAAGGAGAAAATAAGCAGATTTTACAACCAAAATCATTTTTGCAGTGTTTACCAATATTACCACCATCACTAGATTTTCTGCTCTAGAAAATGTCCAGTAAGTTTTTTTCGGATCTCCTCCTGCTGGTCACTTAAAAAACGATTTACCGTTTTGGAACTGGAACTTCGTCTGTCTGCATATTGAGTTAAAGGTTCAGAGCCGTGTCTGTTACTGGTTCTAACTGGGATCTGTTCTCTCAGGAAACTGGGACTCCACATCTACTCTGGGACCTTTGCCCTCATCGGAGCCGCTGCCTTCCTCGGGGGCGTGGTCAGGATGACCATCAGCCTCACCGTCATCCTCATCGAGTCCACCAATGAGATCACATACGGGCTGCCCATCATGATCACGCTAATGGTGCTAATGCTGCTTCCTTTCTGTCATGTGATGGTTTCAGTCTGTGGAGTTTGCAGTTAGGAGTTCATGTTTCTGAGGTTTGTGTGTTTTGGTCATTTTGCTTAAATGACAAACACCTCAGAGGTTGATCTCAGCCTCATTTAGCATGTTACATGTTAGAGTTTATGACTAGAAAACACTCAGCAAGCTTGTTTTAAAGGACGAACGAGCCTCTGTCCTCTGGAAACATTATGACTTCACAACTTCAGTTTGCAAAGCTGCATCTGAATTAAACCGCAGACTTCTGGACAAACTGGAGATGTTTGGCCTTCGTGCACAGCACCATGTCGGAGAGAACCAATCATAATGCAGCAGCAGATTAAGCTAAATTTGTGTCTGAACTTTAGGTTGCTAAATGGACTGGAGATTTCTTCAACAAGGGCATCTATGACGTCCACATCCAGCTGAAAGGCGTCCCTCTGCTGGAGTGGGAGACGGAGGTGGAGATGGATAAGTAAGATGTGTACAGTTTGTGGCAAATAAGTTAGCTCCTTAAAGTAAAATGACCAACTGAGCCATGTTTCTGTTCTCCACCTTGAATTTCTGCTCAGCCGGTGTTCAGTTTTCGTCTCCTCCCTTCGTCCCTCCAGGCTGACAGCCAGCGACATCATGGAGCCCAACCTGACCTACGTTTATCCCCACACTCGAGTCCAATCCCTCGTTAGCATCCTCCGGACCACCGTCTACCACGCCTTTCCTGTGGTCACGGAAAACCGGCAGAACGAGCGGGACTTCATGAAGGGCAACATCCTGATCAGCAACAACATTCGATTCAAGGTACGCAGCCTGTCAACCGTTGGCCACATCCAGCAGTAAGACCCGCCTCCCTGCTCTGATTGGTTGCTTTTGGTCGGGAGCGGTGCATTTCTTCAGACAGCAGTTGCAGCTCGATCTTTTCACAGATTACCCGTCTCACATCATACTGTCACAACATGATGAAAGTTTCAGAAAATATGGAAAAAACATATTTTTGTAAAAGTTACAACCTGCAGCTATAAGCACCAAAGTTTCACCAACTGTGTTTAATTGATAATGTCTCTTTTTTTTTTACTTACCTCAGTAAATACAAATATCAGTTATAAATGTTGATTTAATTCATCAAAGGAAAAACCTGGTGAAAAAGTAATCATACAAACTATAATATCTCTATATATAAACTATAACATGTGTAAAGGTTTTAGGGGTGATGTGTTGTTTAACTGTAAGCATAGAGAAATTTGCTACTATGGAAAAGGAAAGTTTTATGAATCTTTCATAAAACAGTCACAGTTTCTTTTAATTGTTCATTGTAGATATTTTTTCTGTCTTCATGTCCAGAAAAGCATCAGACTCTTTATTTTTACATACTTTGGATCAACATTATTAGAATACTTTTTAGACTCCTGTTCTTCCAACCCAGAAATGGAAATAGACCAGAGGATTCTTAGTAACCCTGAACAGCAGCTCCTAGTTTACATACTTTAGATCAACATCAGATTCTTTTTCTTCTTTTGCTCTTTCCTTTGGTTTATTATTTTGTTTGTATGTCCTCTTAATCCCTGTAAAGCACTTTCTATTGCTTTGTTGCTGAAAATGTGCTATAGAAATAAAACTACCTTTATTTTCCCTGGCAGAAATCCAACATTGTCTCTCGTGCGGCGGAGCAGCGGCGGCGCTGCCAGTCCATGAAGTCGTACCCGTCCAGCGAGCTGAGGAACGTCTGTGACGATCAGAACGCGGCGGTGGAGCCGGCGCAGGACGGAGAGGACCTGCTGCAGCAGATGCTGGAGAGAAGGTGGCAGGAAATCAGCTTTTCTCACCATAAACAGCTGAAAGTCTCCAGGACTTCATTCTGTCTTTTGACTCTTTTAACTCAGTAATCACATAAAACTCAAAACTAAACAAGATCTAATTGTTTTTATTTAAAACAAAAACTTACATTTAGCTCTTGTTTACTCAACAGTATTTCCAAAAATGTTTTCTGATTTGTATCTGGAAAAAAAACTGCATTTATACAACAGAGGAATAAAAACTTTCTGCATGGAGATGAAATCATAGCTGCTCCACCATGCAGCTCTCTGTCAGCGCCATGAAGAACAAAATATATTTAATCTCATTAAAGAGTTGTCTGATATCAAAAAGACAAAGGGAAAAACATTTTCTCTTATTTTCAGTTTTCAGCTGTTTGCATCTGATTGTCATGACAACTTTATAATTAAGAAAAAGTTAATTAGTTTTTCCATCATTTGGAGTAAATCAACCAAAGCATCACAGAAAACTGGAGAGAGGTTTTCAGGAATGTGTTACTATTGGGAAATTGTAATTATTTGTCAAGTTGACTATTATTAGCCTGCTGTCTGCTTTTTTTTTTTTTTGATGAATCTGGAGATTTTTTTGGGACAAACTGGAGTTGGACCCAACAGTTGGACAAGATCGAACAGTTGGATCTTGTCGTAAATCACTCTTATAACATAAAAAATGAAACCTGTGCTTCAGTCTGATGTTTCTGCTGTCATCAGTCAGATAAGGTTATAGGACAGTAACATCTGAACTGTTTGCAACTTACAAAACGTTTTTATTTTCTCACAGCATTCCAGCAGAATAATGTTGGTTCTGTTTCTGTCTTCAGGCACGCTCCCTATCCAAACCTGTACCCAGACCAGTCTCCCAGTGAGGAGTGGACCATGGAGGAGCGATTCAGACCGCTCACCTTCCACGGCCTCATCCTGCGCTCCCAGCTCGTCAACCTGCTCATCCGAGGCGTCTGCTACTCCGAGAACCAGTCGGTCAGTCAGACGTTCATCTGCTTTTGTTCAAAGATCCGTGTTTTATTCCCTATTAAAATGACAAACGTCTCCGTCTGTGCAGAGCGCCACTCAGCCCAGGCTGTCGTTCACAGAAATGACTGAAGATTATCCGCGGTACCCGGACATCCACGAAGTGGACCTGGCCCTGCTCAATCCCCGGATGATAGTGGTACGATCCGATCCGCTGCTGAATAAGTTTGAATTCAGTTTGATTTAGAGCTGCTGGTAAAACGACGATCCCTGCTTTGCTAGGATGTGACGCCGTACATGAACACTTGCCCCTACACGGTTTCACCAAACACCCGGATCTCCCAGGTGTTCAACCTGTTCAGAACCATGGGCCTTCGACACCTTCCAGTGGTCAACGCTGTTGGAGAAGTAAGTTCTCCTCAAACATTGCTGCTTCCTGTACGTACAGCTGCAGAGACTTTTTAGTTGTGTCTGAACAAAATCTCTATTTCAGATTGTTGGAATAATCACAAGACATAATTTAACCCACGAGTTCCTGGTGGCCAAACTGCGACAGCACTACATCACCATCTGACCCGACGCCGTGGCGCCGCCTGCTCTGCCTGGCCTCGAAGCCTTGGCTTTGGTTCGTCTCTAACTTTATTAAAGCATTCCCAAAACCAACAAGATGCATCTGAGAGCTGCAGAGAAGAAGCTTTCAGACTGCAGGAGGGAGATCTTCCTCTTTAGGTCCACGCAGTAGGAGCCTTACAGACTCCAGTTTAGAGATTTTCTCTTATGTTTCTTTATTTTTGCTTTGAGCACAGAAAACAAACTTTATTTGCTTATCAGAGACCATCTGAGACAGCTGTGGACTGTCTCTATAAATACATGGTGAACCTGTGAGTTTTTAGAAAAGCATAAAATAATTGGTCAAAACATCCACAACATTCCTTAAAGGGGATCCATAACTAGTAGAACATGTTGGCCTAAATATGTTTTAATTTTCCCATCAACCTAAAAGTTGTTGCTTTGTGATGTAAAACTCTAAATTATTTTAGAAAATATATATAATTTTTTTCACTTATGAAGGTTGCCAGTTTTATTCTATTTATTTGTTGTTTTACCTGCACAATAAGTTATTTTGGACTAGAATCTAAAATCAAAACACAAGAAGTCGGTCATGGAGGATGATGATGGCAGCCCACAAGGTTTTCATGTGTCGGCTTTTGATCTATTCTTTACACCGTTAGCAGGAGCTAACACAGTTAGTGGGACCTAAAACAAAACAAATTGAACAAAATGAATGGTGGTTTAAAGTGATGATGAAGCACCGTGTAAGTCTTTGTAACACCATCCAGACGTATTTGAGAACAGGTTTTGACCCCAGTGCTAGTCGTCTCCAGTTGGTGTTTCCAAGCAGCATCAACACAAACAGCAGATTTTTCAGCCGACTCTTTCCTCTTCCTCAGTTTGGTCCTCATTTTCACTTCCTGTCATCATTTCTGTCTTAGCTTCTATTTCAATGAGCTCCAGTTCAAGTTAAAAGAGCTGAACACAAAAATCAATGTTCTGACTGGAAGGAGCTAATGCTACATAGCATTCTTCATTTACCCAGGATGCATTGCAGCACAAACAACATGGCAAGTCTTTCATTTAAATTTAGAAGAACTAAACCTGCCGTAGTTTTACTGAGTTGTTTTTACTTCTAAAATAAATGTTACAACTAATCATGGATCCCTGTAAAACCCTGAAGACAACCAATCAGAAAGGAGGCTGAAGTTTATTTTATTGATCATGATGTGAGATGTTTTTAAAATTTGTCAGAGCATAACCGTTTTGTGCAAAAGCAGAAGTGTATTCTCTGTTTTATGGTAGGTAGCAGCCGTGTCCAGTAAGTAGAACCGTCCAGTTCCCTCCTGTTCATCTGCAGCGATGCACCAGCTGATGGTCCAGCAGAACCGTTCCCCCATTCAGGAGGAATGACCAAAGAATAAAAATGTAGAAATGGATCCGCTTTGGATGTAGATGGGCAACATGATATACCATATTTTATTTTCCTCTCTATAAGTCACACTAGTTTTCATAAAGCTTGACTGGTCCTGTATTTTATTATCAGGATTAACTTATAGATGTTATATTTTTTTAGACTGATTCGTTAAATATGAGTTCATACTGACGGATACAAACCAATGATCAAACATTACCGTCTGCAGCCGTGAGGAAAGAAGAGAAGAGAGCTGGAGGAACAGTTTGAACACAAAGAATGTGCTGCTGCTGTTCTGAGGATCTCTGCTTCCTCGTCAGGTTCTGCTTCCTCGTCAGATTTTCCAACCACAGTGCGATTAGATAGCCATGTCTGTCAGTTGGTGCTACCTTTCGAAACTGCTGGAGCATCGCAGTTACTTCTCCAAGGACGGCCTTCTTGATCTTACAGCTTCATACAACGCAGCCCCCCTCTCTATTCCCTGTCTACTACATGCGTCTCCGCCCAGCTGCGCACTTCACTGTCGCGGAACCATTCCAGATCGTCCAGATTTAGAGCACGGACAGAAACTGCCAAACCAAAGCCGACAGTTTCTGTGAACATCTGAACACAACATGTCACCAGATCAAATCATTAATATGAACGAAGTCCCTCTCATATTTAACAATTTCTAAATAAATGTGACTTATACTCCAGTGTGTCTTATAATCCGGAAAATATATGGTTATATACAGACAGCCCAGCCTGGACTGAGTCACTCATACCTGCATTAGTTTAGCAATCTGAATGCTAAACTAAACCAGCACCCACTGATCTGAGGAGACGCCCTCAGATCGGCTACTGGATGTTTCTCTGCTGCTGGAGGATTTAAAATGATTCAACGGTTGAATGAAACAATATTTAAACAATAAGATTTGCTTTGGTACAAATAACCTGGGATTATAGAGATCTGGGTGAGTTTTCTCTGATGTTTTCTTTGACTGCTCAGTTCATCATTATCTGGAATTCATCATGACAACAAGATCTAATTTATTTAGTTTTGAACCACATTAACAAAGAAGATTTGGTGTTTCCATTTCCAATTTCATTATTTAAGATTTCTGATTCATTTCATAACTGCTTAACTTTTTAAAGCAGCTGCTGTGTTCATGTCCCTTAATGATGATAAACAAGTATTAATTTTAGAGCAGTATTTAGGTTTGAGGCTCTTGCTGTGTGCAGTGATGCCAAAGGGATAGAATATTTTTTACTTTATATCATCACTTTCATCATTTATTGCCATAAATAACTAATTATACTGAACACATCTTCGGTCCGTGTTCCTCATCCCATCTTCTGGTTCCGGAGCCGTTTGAACCCGATGGACCAAATTAAATTGTGATGCCACCAAATATGGATCAGTTAAAATCTTTTGTCTGTAATATTTTCTGTTGAGGTACACAATTAGACTGTATGTGAAATAATTGATAATTATAACCCAGATAAGCTGAATAATGAAGTTTATGTTGGTTTGCTCAGCCTGCAGTTCATACTGTGACCTGTTGATTTGCATGAAGTCTAATCTGGTTGTCACCTGAATCAGCCAGCATGTTGATGCCACGCCTCTGATAAAAGTTAGAGCTGTTGTTTTATCTGATGGATTTATTTACAAGTTCATTAAAATAACAGGAAGCCATAAAAATAATAATCAAGTCTTTCAAGGCAGAAAGACTTTTGTGACTTTCTGCCATGAAAGTCTTGGTTTATTGGATCAAACTGGCAATAGATCTCTAATTTTCCACGTACTTCCATAAGAAGTGTGACAGATTTTGGAGTAAAGTCTGTTTTTATCGTGGTTTCCTGTCCTGTCAGACCAGTGAGCGCCGCTCCGACCAACTGGTTCATTCCTGTTTGATTTAATATTATTTTGAATTATCGTCGTCACTGTTGCACTTTTCTTCTGTTGTCTTTATGTTTTAATTTACTGTGACTGGATAACATGCACTAAGCAGTCTGGACGGGTCTGTCAGCTTCTGCACAGTAACTGGACCTCATGAACCGCTGAGTTTTCCAACATGTTGATTGGTTCTGAGCTGCAGGTTCTGTCACTAACTGCTTCAGCTGCCTGCCAGTCGGTGGGCATTGTTTTGCACTAATTTAATGTCTAATTGCTTTTATTCTCAGTCAGTGTTAGAGGAGCGAAGAGAACCACGTGTTTGACTCTCAGGAGGTGAAAACCAAGATTTCATTCTGTTTTAGGGAAGTTGTTAAAGTTCTGGGGCCTCATGCGTAAAGCAACGTGCGCACAAACAAGGTGCAGCACCATATTTTACACACAAGTCGGCATGTATAAAAATTAACTTTGCGTCAAAGTTTCCGTAAATATACTCACTTTTTCGCTGGCGTGAAAATGTGTGGTAACTTTTTCTGTGAACAATATCAAACTACAAAACGTGAAAACTCACCTGAATACCCAGAAATCTGACGACATTCAGTTATTTAGACCAAGAATCAAATCCGATGATTTTAATATCTTATTGTTTAAACAATGAAACTTAACCGCATTTATCCTCAGACAATAAGCTAACACACACACAAAATAAAGACAATAAAAGTATGTGAAAACCTCGGTAGAATGTAAATAACGTTTTCTCAGTTTTTGTCTCATAAAGATGCAACGCATCGGTCGCTGCACCGAAGCATGAAATGCATCTTTGGGGTCATTTCATTCTGACTAAAGTTGGATCAGCAGATTAACTCAAACCTGCTGATTAAAAATAATCAACAGGTTTGATTATTGATCAGGTGTGGAGACAATCACAGGTTTTTCAGTAGCT
>CAEFZY010013366.1:0-129317 GCA_903066815.1 Brachyrhaphis roseni
AGAATGTGCTGGGTGTTTTCTATTAAATTGAGTCTTGTAGTTTGATTAGTTTATTTATTTTTTCTCTTATTATTATTATTATTATTATTATTATTATTTTGTACACTTTAAGAGTTTATTTGAGTTAGAAGTAATTACTTAGTTTTTTGAGGTTTTCTGTTTTTTGTTTGTTTGCTTGATTGGACCTTCTGTGGGCGGAGCCTGTGGCTTTAAAAGCAGGGCTCTGCTCCACAGGGAGTCTGCAGTCTGTGGCTAGAACCTGGAGAAGTCACACTGAAGGTGATGGACTCTTAAATTGAAGGTACTGCTGTTTGTCTGATTTTAAACCTGCCTTGGATGTCTTTTGTATGTATTCTGCACCTGGATCTTTGTTCACTTAAAGAAGAAAATTAATAAATTTCACTGAACTGATCTCCGGCATTGGCCAGTCATTCTTTTGGTTGCTCAAGTCATAAGAGAACCCCGTCACAGTATAACTGACAACTCCAAAATAAACTCACTTTGTTCATCTGGGTCAGGAGAGAACGGTGTAGGCTGAGTGTTTTCTTGAAGGCTTTTGTTTTCTTTTATTACATAGATTGTTCTATGCATTGTAGATGGGAAATTTCTCTGATTTTTAACTGACAATTTTGCAGTTGCAATCAACTTTTTGCCTTATAGTATAACAGAGAAAAATAAGGGCTATGAAAAAGCAAAATTTGATTTAAATATGATGTTGAATATAATTTTGTTTTAAAAAAAGACTGAAAATATTAGACACAATAAAACACTAAAGTAGACCCCACAAAACATCAAAACAGATTTTTGTTCATTTACATGTTAAAACTAATGGATGCTTTGAACATATTCATTGTTAAATTTGCTCAAATTTGTTTAAACCTTTTTATTATAATCACAGTACAATGAATGTCTTTGGAATATAAAAAAATCTACTATGCAACAGGTAGATTTTTTTAGCATTTCAGACATACCATAAAAAAAACTGGTTGCCTCCATGCAGCAGGACAGCTGACAGATGATATTCTACTTTTTTTAATTAATGAATTTTTGCTCTACTTTTATTTTCTGAATAGCACTTGCATAACACTTGAATGACGTATTCACATTATGGCATATTTGGCGCTCCATAAACTGAGTTTTTTTTGTTTTGTTTTTTGTTTATAATTGAGTAAATATGATGAGGTTGTTTAATTTCTTTCTTTTAGTCAGTTTGACATGTGATGTAGTTTTATGTAAATAAATGTAACTAAAAAAAAAAACATTTGCTGAAAACCTACCAGTTTGGAAACACCGGGTCCTCTACATGCAGGGTTTTGCTCCACGGCTCAAACCAGTTTATATTCTGAGCCATCTCACCCCAGAACGCTTCCGGGTGGTCCCTTGCCGAAGCGAAAGCTCGGCTGTATGCGCAGTCAGATGCATAGTTCCTGCAGCGCTGTGTTCTGACAAAAGCATGTTCTCTTGCAGCCGCATGCGGTCCTGTCGCGCTAAAGCCTCCTTCTAGCTGCTGTTTTGCTGCACAGTAAGACCAGAGTTTCCTCTCGAGGATCCGCTTGCAGGGCTTCAGGCGCACCAAGTACTTTATTTGGGAATGCATAGTTTCTGCTGACTTAAACAGTACTTTGACACGACGTCCTCGTTGCAGGTAACAAACCCAGCTGCACGATTCAACACGGAACCAGTTCACCTGGGGTCCCTAAAGGCAGAGAAGGCTTCATTGGAAATCCTATTACAATCCCTTCAAGGAATGCGAACTCTGAACTGGATGTAGTTGACGCAGGAGGAGCTTTGCCCTACAACAAGAAAAAAAAAAAATTACATAACCAAAGCTGCAATGTGACATGCTGGTAGCCTGTCGAGCTCTTCAAAAACTAAAACTATATTCTCAGCTATTTCTTAGGTGTATTTACCAAAAATAATTAGCATAACTTTTCTCCAAGAGAAAATATTACAAATGTGGCCTAGTCAAATCACTTAACATTATCTCATTTTGTTACAACCAGAAACGTCGTTCTACTTTTCTGAGATTATTTTGTGATAGATTAATGAGAGTATTCTATAATTACGTCTAGTAATAATCTTAATATTTTACACAGCTTTTTTTAAAAAAAAAAAGGTTATGTTTTTGTAACATAAAAGTTTGGTCAATTTAACATACAATTTAACTTAGAAAGATATTATCATAAGAAAGAATAAAAAAGCTTGAATATCATGGTTGCTTTAGCTGTTTAAAATACCTTTTTAAGTTTTAGTTTTTATCAGGAACCTAAACTGTGGCAATATTCTCCCAGCATACACTGCAAACGTTCTGTTATTTTATGGGGAAATATCTTCTGCTTTATGTTTTGAAAATGTTTCTTCTGCTGAACTAATTTTCAACACTTATATGATGCTGAAATATGAAATTTCACTTCATATGAAGCATGCTTGAGGTTTTAGGTCAAAGTAGCACTATAATTTGTTTAGGGGTTTCAAAGTAATGGGGTATGAATAAAGAACATTAATTCTCAGTCACTTGTGCAGCTCTAATCTCTGTACTAATATCTCATGTGCAGCAGCAGTTTCTCTCTGACCTCTTGTGTTTTTGTGCGCAGTTCTTCCATCGCAAACACCATCCAAGCTTCTGGTAAAATACCCATAATCCAGTTGACCCTCCCTGGACATGACCTCTGCTCTGAATCCCACTGGAATTGAGTAACTCAGCCATCTGATATTTCACATCATCTGTTTCTATTTATATATGTTGAACAATGTTTCCGTCAGACGCATGGTTCACTCTCCGGGGAAGTGGTTGCCTTGCAGCTACTGTGTTCATTCAACTTATTGCTTTCATGGAAATTTAAACTGCGACAGGAAATAACCTCAAAACAAATATTTCCTCTTTAATTTGCATCCCCACTTGCACGCTTAAATAGTGAAATTTCAATCTGTTTTTTTTTCTTCTTTTTAATAAAAAAGCTATTTATTAAAAAATTTTTCCTACATCAGTTTTCCTTCAAACAGTTTCTGTTTGCACAAATAATTGGCAGGACACGTCACATTCGGACGCAAAGCACCGGCTACAGTAACAGCATTTTTACCAGGCTTATCAGGATTAAACTGAGGTTTGAATGGATTTTTATAGCTGCCCTTTTTGTCCTCCTTTCTGATTTCATCACTTGAGTTTAAATTCTAAAAGGCTGAAGACAAACTCTGTCCAAAGCTGTTGGAGGCAGGTTTCTAATTTTATCTGCAAACTGATGATCTCCATTTCTTCCCTGTTGAGTGTCTGAATATGGATTTATAATAAAATTAGCTTTGAGATAAAGATTGCTTTTTTTTTTAATTGAAACACAATAATTCCCAGTTGTCATAGTTTTAGGGAAGAACAGTAGCATCAACTTCCTATGGTTCAAATTTTAAAGAAGTAAAAGCATACACACCCCTTGAATGTGTTGCCATAAACACAAACTTACATGTTTTTCGTCAGATTAGAATGTGACAAAGTCAAAGTGCAAAATATGTGAAAAGATATTTTTTTGTGTGTGGTTTGTTTTACAAATAAAGCATATTTTCATGTACTCTAATCCACTGAAATACAATTCTGTTCCACCAAATGGAATCAGGTAGTCAGTAAATTAATCTGAGGTAAATCGAGTTTCTGTGAAGGTCTCAGAGGATTATTAAGAACATAAGTGAACAAACACCAAGACGAAGAAACAGAAGAAACATCAGGGAGAAACTCCAGGGGAAGTTTCTAGCAGTTAGGTTACAAATAGCAAGAAGTTAAGTTCACTTTCATTGAAAATTAATTCCCAAAATACCGTCACAGCATTTAGCAGATACTGAGAGGAATTCAGCATCTCAAACCAACATGCACTAATGACAGACTTAATCTGGTATGACAATCCTGATTTGGTCTGTCTGCGTGGCCTCTTGTGTGTCCTTTAGGATGAGGGGACGCCTTTGAGAAATCAGTTCTCTTGCAGTGGGAGGGCATTAAGCAGTGCAATATAATCCTACCTCTTAAAAAAAAATAAAAAAAATGCAGAACTGTATTACAGCCCACATGGATGTGAGCCTGTAATCTCACTGTGGCCTCCTTCTACATGCTCCCTAAGCCCTCACCCTCTATCCACTAAATGCTTCACCTCAGCAAACAGCTGGGTGGGATGGCTGGAATTCACCAGCACATCCTGACTGTGTAATTACGAGTGTGAAGGTTTAGAAGAAAAAAACCAACTTCTAATCATCCCTCCACAAATAGCATCACTGTTTTATTTCTATGAAGTACAGCTAGAGTTATTGAGGTGTAAGTTCACAGTCCTCTAGTTTCTGCACGCAGTGTGAGTATTCACTCTAAACAGCTGCTCACTTCTTTGCTCTTGCCTCAGGTGTTTCTTCATGTTCAGCTCGAATTTGTGAAGTCACGATTTGTGACCCATGTGACACATCTGCCATGAAAAAGATCTGTTTGTTTTTTTCCCATTGGCTCAAACCACAGTGCGAGAACTGCGGGCACCATTTAGCAGCTGATGTACAGTATCTGAGGAAAGTCAGTGCTTTGACTCTGTGGCGGTGCGTAAACATCCAGGTTAATCCTTACACCCTTCAACTTCGGTTCACTGCCATCATTTAGTCGCTATCAGGCCGCACGCAGCGCATGTAGGCAAATGAGGAGATAAGAAGAAGCATGGCTCAGCGCTTCACAATGTACCTTAATGGCAGCCGTGTTCCCGGCCAACTGATCACAGAGGCGCTGTGGCTGAATGGATCACTTGGATTGCAATTATTCAGACGTGCGAAAACAAAATTATGCATGGAAACATATAACATGTGCAAACCTGCAGAATATGATAATAAATTAGTGAGATAAACAGAAATTTAGTTTCTAATTCAGCTTTTATGTAAGCTATGGCCACATCTATGTTGTTGTCAGGTATTCCAAATGGCTAGGAAAAGCAAATGTCATATATATATTTTTACACAAAGACATTTTTAGAAAATTGTTTTGTTCAGGTTGTTGTGGAAAATCTCCATAGAAGGAATAGTGGTTGTAAGTTTGTTGTTATTAATGTGACCTTCCCCATGTGTTTGTGGCTGAATAAGGGCAGATTTCCTCAGTAATCATTCTGAGATCCCACTCTGAAGAGTAAAAGTGGTTACAGGAGAACATCTTGACTTTGTAAGAGTGAATTCGCACATTTATATTTGAGGGCTCTTCCTGTAACTGCTTAGAAAAAAAATCCACTGAACACACTGTGCCCTCGTACCCATGGAAATCTTTCACGTTTTGCCACAAATGTGAACATCAGTTTATTTAAATTAGATTTTATATGTGACTAGAACACAAAAGGAAAAAGTTTTGAAGTTTACAACAGTTTTTTTAAAGCAAATATATAAATTAGCCCCATTTACGTTGATATTCATAAGTGATATATATTTTTATTATTATTTGTTGTCAGTATAAATAGGACAAGAACCTTTAAGCTACAGCTGCAGGTACAAGAGAAGAGTTACAGTTAAATCGTAGTGATGTGTTAGAATGAGACCTGAATCTGAGGCAAGTCTTGATGTTTGCAGCCGATCTTCCTTCAATCTGGGAATGGCTTCGTCTTTAGTTGTAAAAAGCTGGTGAATGCATTTCCCCAAAGACATGCAAAAGTATAAATGCATGCCACACTTTTCAGATTTTTGCAAATGCAATTTTTCCTTCTCAGTAGTATGCTATACTGTCACTTCACATAAAGTCATACAAAAATCAATTTAAGTAACAGGCTGTGGGGATATGAAAACTTTTCAGTTGCTTTGTTGTGAACCTGTTTCAGAAAGTAATGCGGTGTTTTTTGTTTTGTTTTGCTAAAAAAAAATCCCACCTGTTTTAATTTTGTACCTTATTTATCATTCTAGTTATACATAAGATGTGATCGTTTCTGCTGTTGCCTGAACACTTGAGGTTTGAAAAATTAGCAGGCACAATTGCGCAAGTTTTTTTTTTTTTTTTTTTGCCGAAGCCAACAGAGCTTTTCCTGCAAACAGGAGCAACAAAGTGATGAGAGGATGGGAGCAGATGAAATCTCCCTGTAACCACTCCCAGCCTCCCTCTCTGTGGCTCCTCGCTCTGTCTGTGATGCTGCAGCTCCTCTAGTCTCTTCAGTCTCCAGTAAACAGCAGTCATGGCGACAGTGGTCCAGCCGCTCACATTGGAAAGAGGTAAGGCGCTCGGAGCTTCGCGTTTTGGACTCCTTTTTTTATTACTGGAGGGATTTTTTCCCCCTTTTTCTTTTTATGCACACGTCCAAAACTTCAAGGAAACGCCGATCGCGGTTGGATGAACGCGTTTGTGTCCGATTCGGATTTCCTAACGTGGTCTGAACGCCTTGTTGTTTGTTTCAATGAGCTCAGCGTAAATGCCGTCGGTTCGGTTCGTGTTGGCTGAACGGAGCGCAGGTTTTCTCCCGTCGTTTGTGGACACAAACATCTGACTAATGCACTGTACGCGTACAGTGCTCCGTTTTCATCGCCATGTGTATTATGTAACCTATTTGGTAATATGTTGTCCCATCATGGATGGCTTTATGATCCGCACACAGGAAGGCTGGGCTGTCAGAAGTCTACTTTGTGGAGTTTGTGTTGGAGCTGTGCAGGTGCACCAACACACACACACACACACACACACACACACACACACCCACACACACACACACACACACACACACACACACACACACACACACACACACACACACACAACAGACAGGTCGTTCCTTTGGCAGACAATGTAAAGGTGGTTCTCTGATTGGGAGGCACAGTAATTATAAAGTCTGGCCAAGCCTGTTTCTTTCCATCTATGCCTCATTCATGCGTGCAGAAGTATACCCCTTAAACTTTCTTTCAGCATCTTACTGGAACTTTAAGAGGAAGCATATATCCATTAATCCCGTTTTATAGAACTACCCGTTCCTGCAGTTAAAGCTGGAAGAAGCCCTTCCAGGTGAAGCTGTCCTGCTTTCCACATCTAGAGACTCAATTCTTTGCTCATTCTTCTTTGCAGAATAGCTCAATAATATTACAAGGAGGAAGTCTGTCAAAATAACTGTCTGAGTCTTGCCAGAGAACCTCAATCACACTTAAGTCTGGACTTTGGCTCCTTCAGACTCATTAATATGCTTTGATCTAAACCAGCAGTGTCCAAAGCGTGGCCCATGGGCATTTGTCGGCCCTTGGAATGATTTTGTTTGGCCCAGGTCCAGAATTCAACAAATTTGCCAATTTTGCGGCCAGAGTAGGTGGTTCATGCGAAAGCACACTTGTTAGGGTAACAACTGGAGTACTCAGAGAGAACCCACCTGTGCTCAGGGAGAACATTCAAACTTCATGCAGAAAGGCCACAGGCAAGGATTGGAACCCAGAACCCACTTTCTACAAAGCAACAGTGCTGTAGGTGCAGCCAGAAAGGAAACCAGCCAGAGTTACGCTTTTTATGTTTCAGGTCCATCATTTTTGAAAAACTTGAATTTTTGTGGCATTTTCACCTTAATTTTAACACACATGGCAAAAGGTTTGGAAACAACTGATGTGAAACATTCCCTTGTAGCTCTGGTCTGCTGGAAGGGGAACCTCTGACTGGATCTTGAGTCTTTTGCAGCTTTTTAATTGAATTTTACTGGAAGAATGCCCTTAATTTGACCTTTCTCCACCTTCACATCAACAAATTTCCCTTTTTCTAGTGAAGAAAAGCCACCATGCACTATCGTGGGGATGGTGTGCTCTGAGTGCGTTTTGTATGTTGGTCAAAAGGTTTGGATTTGATCTTGTCTTACCAGAGAGGCCTTTTCTTCATATCTGCTGAGTTTCCTGCAGGGCTTGTGGAAAACTTCTCCAAAACTTTATCTGTCCTTTCAGCTGTGCTTCTTCGTGATGCAGTTTGATCTGTAATGTTTTGTGTGCAATGATATAAAATGAAAAAAATATGTATGTTAAGAGTTATGACTACTTCTGCAAGCCAGTGTATTTAGATCCAAAATGAAAACATCACTTGTTTGGTTAATGGAAGTTCTTGCAATCCTTTTGAAAGGATAATAAAGACAAGGACAGCACAAAATGAAAGATCTCTTGAAATCTTGTTAAAAATGTATATTTGTGCTAAAAATATTCTTTTTTAATTTTATGAAAGCATGAAATAAGACATAGTTGTACTTTAAATAAAGAGGAAGATGACAATTTTCCAAAGATACCAGTTAGGATATTACTGTGTTTTGACTTTATCTCATTTATTGGTGACAGATAAAATAAACCACAAGCAGATTCTGCTTTAAAATGATCTGTATGCAGGTTTACCCTCTGTAGACTGTAAAGCTTTACTGATGCACAGTCTGCTGGGTGCAGAAGTACGCACTAATGCATGCTGAGTTAATGAAATGAGCCCAAGATTGCACGAGGCAAACGCACACACAACACAAGCTGAGCCTCTGCATTTGTCAGACTTATAGGAAGAGGCTTTAGATTCCCGACAAACTGTCATTTTAAGTCAAAAAGAACGTCTTTAAGCTTCAATTATCTACATTCAGTTAATCTGATCTTAGTCATTTGTTGAGGCAATGATTCACTTGTGACATCAGCGTGTTTGCCGTGAGAGTGGGAGGTGGGGGCTGGAATCCACATGCCGTGGTATGAATTAGACCAGTCAGCTGCTGGCAGCTGCGTAACACCAGGAGCAGTCGTAATGATAGTTCTCCATAGGAGGCATCAGAAAGACGCTCCATTATAGGCGTCCGTTTGCCTATGTGCAGCAAATTTGGAGAAAACACTATAATTGCTAATGAAAAGGTCCTTAGCGCTTGTGTTGAGTGCAGGCTTTAGCTGTTGAGTTGCTGAGTTTGACAAATGCTCATTGGGAGGAAATGAACAAGATATTTTCATTTCCAGAGCGCCCACTTGGCTTGTTGGGTCACTGCAGGATGAAAAAGAGCTCGAATTCATTCTTCTTCCTGTTATTGTGAGAGGAAATGACTGTGATTAGCACACACCACGGAGAACAATGGAGAAGAGACTCTGACATTCTCAGTAAAGCAGGCATTTAATTATTAAAATGGGATGCCCCATGAATCGCAATCCTTCCGTGAAGGAAACAGAGCAGAGGGCAGAAACTTCTGCAGGATGAGCACCTCTAGTTTATAAAGCAATCAGACCAGAAATAAGCATTACTACATTATAAGAGTCTACAAACACCAAAATATTATATACAGTCTGTATTAATACATACAGAGTCTTCAAAACTATTGATGTCCCCTCAGCTTATTCACATTTTGACATATTAAGACCACAAGCGTCAATGTATTTTACTGGTATTTTATCCAATAGATCAGCAGAACATAGCGCATAATTGAGAAGTGAGTAGAAAAATGCTGCATGTTTTTCTTTACAGATGAAAATATGAAAAATGTGGTGTGCGTCATCTGTACTTTCCCCCTGAGTCAATGCTTTGTAGAGCGACTTTTTTCTTCAAATACTGCTGCAAATCATTTGAGGAACTTTCTGTCTCTACCAGTTTTGCACGTCTATAACTAGAAATGTAGCTGCTTCTTTGCCGTTTGTAATCAGGTGTTATGGCTTGTGCTTATTTTGAAAATATATACTCACCCTTTTCAGGTGCATTTGAATTCTCTTGCTGATGCATCACAGACATAATCTTCAAATGCAATGTTTTGACATCAATTAATGCTGTGTTTTGGCAACAGTTTTATTTCTTAATATGATTTGAAGTCTCAGGTTTAATCCTTGACTTTAATTCTTCCGCTGGTAAAGGCGAGGTGTCTCCAAGTCTCAGAGCAACTAAATCCGTATTCAGCATAAAACCTGAAGTGTTTACAGTTCAAATGGAGAGTTTCCATATTTTATAACCCTGCTCACTGCAGTAGCTGCCTTTCCTAGAGAAGTGCCATACTTACATTTTGCTTTGTGCACTCAAAGCTGCCCAGCAGTGTCTTCTTCTTCTTTTTTCTGCCATTATAACTGCAGCCTAGCAAGTAAGGCTGCAGTTATATTGCAGCCTTATTGCACAAACATGACGCAAACATGATGCAATGATTATGGATTTTGACCAAGAAAAGTTTTGAATTTACATTTAGTTATTTAAAACATTACTAGTAAGTTGACTCATAAAATTATGAGATACTTTACGTTTTGAAAATGTAAAGTATCTGTAAACATCTTACATTAAAAAGAAAACCTGTGAATTTGAAGTTCAGTTAAAAACAGACGAAGGAATTAGGATTTAGAGTTGAAACAAAATATTTATACATTGCAGAAAAAAATAAATGCCCTTTTTTCTTTAAAAAAAAAAAGGGCATGTCAAAAAAGGTAGCATCATCAAAACTGCTACCTTTATGCTGCATATATGGGAGAATTTATAGATTTTATTTCATTTTTTTTTTACTTTCTTCGTATTCAAAAGTTAAATACAGACACTTTTATGCACTTTTCCAGCCCCGTACTAAACATTTGGAAGTGTGCTGTCAAGCTGTCAAGCATTTTCCCATCAAATGTATCAATGCTTATTATGTGCATTATTGGTAGTTACCGTACTATATGCAGGACAAGTCCCCAGAATTTATCCCTGTGTGCATTTACAAGCTGCAATCTGGCTTTTTAAATTGCTTTTGGAGTAACAGCTTCTTCCTTGCTGAGTGGCCTTCCAAAGATGCAAGGACTTGATTCACTGTGGATAGCGGCTCTCTTACCACCCTCAGCCGGCATTTTCTGAAAGTCTTTTGCTTTTGTCCCAAGGTCGATACGCTTATTTCCTATTAAAATGTATTCATGCTATGAACACACAACCTCTCTCTGTATGACAGCTGGACATTTGCATCCTTTTCACTCCTTTGATAGATGAGCAGGAAACCTTCAGGCAGCTGCTAATTCTACCCAAGGATGAAACAGACTTCTGGAGGTCCACACTTATCTTTCTCATATCTTCCACAATTTATTTTGTATGTTTCAACTGCTGTTGTAGAAAAAAAACAAAGTGCCCACTTGGAGAAATACACTCAGACTTTCACACCAGCTGCCAGATTCTGCTGCGATTTTGTAGACAAAGAAATTGTTTGGTTATAACTGGAAATGTGTTTATTTCGCCTGGTGCAAAGGAAGACATTTTCTAGCCTAGTCTGGTGTTACTGAGGAAATTGTGTGAAATTCTTTCAAGCTTCCAGTTGAGAAGGAGAGAAAATCTGAGAGAATGAATTCACCACGTTGCATTTTCTACATGTGAGGTTGTCATATGGACAGTGCAGCTAGAAGAAGCAACACCTTTTGATTTTGCCTGACCTACGTTTTTTTCTTAGTGAGGTAAGTTACAGTTTTAGGTAATTTAAAGAGATTCAAAAGTTGCTGACAAGTTTACATCGAAAGTAGCTGCTACGACCTGTCGTTAATGCACAAATAAGCGGTTTCTCGGGTAATTGTCTTGCAGGGACACTGCCCCATCATTACTGGAGGATGAAGAGGACATTAGGAGTGTGATGTTTTCTGTCTCCGTCTTCACCACAGGCTCCTGCAGGAGCCATTAGCTCGCTCGGAGTGATTTGTCGAGCCCTGAGCATAGTCACAGTCGGGTAAATTAGAGCTAATTCCCTTGGCATGTGGGCAGGGCTGGGTTGGTAAAACCGTGTTGACCCATTTTACCCGTTTGGACTGCGATCCTTTCAGTTTCCGAGGTTGGATTCAGAGACGCCGATGGCATCAAGGGCAGTCAGGTCAAAGTGGCAGATGCAGATTACAAGACCCTCTGTCAGGACACTTTATTATCATTCATGACACCTAGAAGGTGTGATGGAAATCCACCGAGGTAATTTAGACCTTCTGACATCTGCTGAGATGAAAAACAAGAGTTTAATCAATATGAGAGCCAGACGTTTTTAGGATGTTGCAGACATATTGCCACATCTTCTGGTTTAATGAGCTTGGCAACTAATATGGATGTTTTTTATTTACCTTATTGCAGCTGTGTGTCAAAGCAACATTTCTGAGTCTTGCCAATGGACTGCACCATGATCTGCTCTCTGCTCTAAATGGACAAATTATACCAGGAAACTGGAATGCTGCCCTGCGCCAACACCTCTTAGCAACAGCGTAGTGAGGGCTTGTCGAGTGCTGAAGCCTTCATTACACCTCACCATGAGTTTGTTTAGCTTCTCAACTTTCTCCAAACAAATATGTTGAATTTTTTTTCAGCAAGTCAGTGTGACACCAAAAGAAAACGACATACTGGGGTGTATTTTTGTAGAAACACCAGCAACAGATGTTTGCATACCTCATTATTTTTCTCTTAAGCCTGCCTTCTTATTAGAGATGCACAAATCAGTTTCCCAGAACCTGAATTTTTCTCTAATCAGTAATCGGCAGATCAAATAACAAAAAATCTAATCAAAACTAAAAATTCTCATCATTTTAGGTGGAAGGGAGATTGGAAACTGGTGTTGGCATGCACCTCTTTTATTCGACAGACTCTTTATTAGGATGTGCTGAGATAAAAAATAGTTTCTGATTTGATTTGCAGTGAATAATCTAGATTATAGATGAGTTATTATGCTGAACCTCTTTCCATCATAGTTACAGATACTTTAACTTCACATTTTACATGGTTAGTTAAGACAGCCAGAAAAAAAAAATCACAGCATATTAAAAAAAGAAAAAGAAACTGTTTATCTGCTGATGCTTCAGTCAGTCATGAGGTCATTTTTCCAACAGAGAAAACTACAATATATTTGCCATTTAGGAGATGTAAATCTCTTGTTGCTTATCAACACTGTTGCTAAGCAACTGACAATAGAAATAGATCCATCCTTGTTTTGCGTCTGTAAATGCCTTTGTCTTCAATATTTAATCGTCACATTTGCAAGACAGATTAGACAAAAAGTTGAATGTTCCTTCAGGCTCAGGGTTTGTGGATGATGTGCACTGAAATCTCACAGTGACATCTTCCTTTTAATCTTCTCTTGAACACAGCAGGTGCACTACAGCCCCATTTTTTATTCAGCTTTTCATTGGAGATGGGGAAAAATATTGTTGCATGAAAACACCCATTCATATTTTGACCTGACTTTTAAATAAGTTGTGTTTATGCTGAGGGTTACTGTGCAATTGGGGAACTCACAGATCTTAGGCTCCTGCTGTCGTCTTGAAAGGTTGTGTTTGTATTTCCACATTCTATTCTTTCCTTATGATGTCAATAATTTGTTAAGTGCACTAGTCCCTCCTGGATTAAATCACAAACACAGTGGTAGTGGACACTTGGTTACATTTATTTTACATTTTGAAAATGTCTTTGTCTTTAGCATTTAAATGTCACCTTTGCATGATAGATGAGAAAGAAAGGTTGAAATTTCAGAACACATCGTGACATAGTTGTCAAAAAGTGACTTTCAACTTCAGCTCATGATTTTTAAAAAATCTTAATATACCTTCTAGTCATTGTTCTTGAAATTAAAGAAATCATGAAGAAACCGATGGATATTTTAGAGCTTTTCTGTTGCCTTGAGAGAGTATAGCTCATGCTTCAAAGATGTATACAGTTGTTCCAATGAAATTGAAAACATATTTGTCATGGTTAACATAGGAAAAAAAATATTAAGATGTTGCACTCAACTTAACATTTTCCATAGCTGGCAGATAAGTGGATAGGTAAAAGGAGACTAACATTTTTCCCTCGCTCTCAGCATAGAGAAAATCTGCTGTTTGGAACTATGTTAACACTCATTTTATTGATTTTTGCTGCAAGTCTTTGTGTAAAAAGCATAATAATGTGAAATCATGGTGTTTTTACTCAAGGTTACCGTACCGTGCATATCTTATTCTGACCCACAGTTGGCATTGTACAGCGAGGCGATAAAAGACTAAAATAGTTTTATTTTCTTTGCAAAACACCAAGTGAAGAGATTTGTGTTTTTCAGCTGTGGCCAAAATAAGAACAAAAGTTCTTAAATTTTGAATTTAAAGATGACGTGACAACAATCAAGACCAGAACCTGACAGGAAACAGGATCAGGTTGTTCCAAAACCATCTGCTGCATGATCATTAAAAAAATCATCAATTAAATAATCAAAGGGAAAAATGTGACTCATTACCAATTTTGTTTACAGGAGGGAAAAAAATGTTTACAGTAGAAACAGAACTGCAGCAGCAACCAGCCTAGTTAAATATCTCATAATGTTATTTATGGGAACATCAAACAGCTGCAGATTCATCTATTTGCCAAGATATTGTGAAATCTGAAGAGGAGCTAAGATAAGCACTCGGTTCTTTATCAGTGGATTAAAAACAGCTGAACTCAATTTTTACCAGTATTCTTCAAAGAGATATATGCAAATCAGAAATACTTGAATTAAATGTTACATTTACCAACATATTAGGCAGCTTGTTCAGGATCACAACCAATGAGTAGCAGTTTTACTTTTTGGATAACTTCTGTTGCCAGACCTATTTTCTGAATTATCCTCTTACATTATCTTGGATATAGGACATCATTTCCCAGAATTCCAAAGAAATCAACTAACATGTTCCACGAACATCTTCCCTAAACCATTACAGCCAGCCTAACTTATTGATGCAAGGCAGGTTGAATTCAGGCTTTTATATTCTTTACATAAATGCAAAACAAAAGCTCTAGTGATATGAAGAAACAAATATAACAAAGCTAAAATTCAACCAGAAATCTGAAAGCTTTTTCAAATCGTGTCAAGATTTGCATAAATGCGTATTGTTTGTGTTGAGCAGAGGATAAACCAGCAGACATTACTCCATGTCTGGGTTTGCCTTGGAGCAACACAGAGGTAAACTGAAACAGTTTATTACTATTTAGTGCAGTGTGCAGTCTGGCCGCCAGCCTGCAACTGGCATTTGCTTTTATACAAGAATAAAATAGCAAAATGGGGCCACATACTGAGCAGGATTGTGTTATCTTTGTTACTAAATAGAGATTTTTACAGCAAACACCGCAAACATTGTTTATTACATTTAAAGAATAAATGTAAACTGGCTTCACCTGCAGTATGCAATTGCCTGGGTTTCCATTTTATGCAGTGCAATCTGCTCTTCACTTGACAAAGGAGAAAAATCACAATTTTGAGGGAAATATTTTGGTCAGGAATCAGGTTACAAAGTGGCTTTTATCACTCCCTCCATTTTCAGTTTATAAACATCAACCAAAACCATGTACTTTACAAACTTTTTGTTTTTAGTTTTGTAAAAATCAAATAAAGATTAAGGACATTTGATACAGAGAAAAGGGATAATCGTATATTTCCTTCATTTTATGTTGGATTCGAACTCTATGAAAGAATCTGCTGCACTTTTCTTTTATGTGTTATAGTCCTAAAGACAAAAAAAAAAAATAAGTGAGCAGGTCAGACCTTAGACAAAAGTGGAAATTGGTTGGAGCTGGTGAAAATCTCTCTCTATATTATCTGAGTTGTATTATAAAATGTAGGTACAGTTCATTCATTTCCAGATGTGAGATTTTATTGAGCTCTCCAGGTAGGGAACTTGGAAATGCTGCAATGTCTCGGTGTCTGAGTCGGGCCTGATAAAGTGATGTGATTGGCTACGGTAGTGCTATCATTAACCTTTTTAGAGCTGGGTTATAACTCATTCCTCTATGGGATTGGATGTGATTTAATACTTTGAGAGCCTGATGGAATATTAAGGCCTGCTGGCTGATGGTCAACAATCTCTGCTACCAACAGGAGTTGAAACTAGATCGATTATCTACTTCTGTAATGTACTCATTGTTTTAAAATTAATATTATACCTAAAATATATCACAGTACTTACACCATTGTTTTTACAGAAGTGCTATTATGCATAATTTCATTCAGAAATGTGCATCCATTTTGATCAGGAGGGCTTGACTTTTTTTTCCTTTTAAAGTTAGAATGACTTCAGAAAAATTAGATAAAAAGGATCATTTTAAAAACAAGTATTGGATGCACACTTCAGTTTTCTGGCATAAATCTATTTAGCTATTGGCAGAATCTGTAGGATTAATTTAAACTGGGTTGATTTCTGAAATGGTTGTCGCTTTTAAACATAATCCTTAAATTTTCAGTGGGGTTGAGGTTGGAGCCATTTCAGAAACTTGATGTCTGTTATACACACGGTTGACGTGTTTTGTGTGTTGAGAACATGCAGACAAAGACTATGAAAAATCATTGTAAAAGATTTAATGTGATAACAGAAAACTTACAACACTAGAACAAGGCAAACAGGATATGGAGCAACAGAAACTGAACTTCTGAACAACCAACAGCTTGAAAACGGCAGAGTGACCAATGATCTCGGCACACACCGGTGAAGATGTTGTTATGGAAAAAGCAGGCTAACATTATGAAGTTTGAAATGCATGACAAAATACAGTGATTGAGATGTAACCTCCTAAGGGACATTTACTCAAATATAAGGGTTTATGTTCAAATAAACCATTAAATCATGCAGAAGATGAGTGATTTAGTGTGCACAGCTTCTGGTGTACACACACTTTAGTTCAATTTTTTATGCGTGCTTCGGATTTAAGAACCTCGGAATATGTTTGAAAAAATTAGTTTGTAAATTAATAATCATGCTAAGCCTGGTGTGGATAAAAGGATCTGAACTCTCCCTCTTGAATTTGCACAGCTTCTCTGAATCTGATGATGCAAAAGGGAGTTCCCGATTGCCCAGTTTTAACTCAAAGCTTATATCCATAAACGTCCAGCTGTCATTTATGATCAGCTGGACGAAAGCAGCAATAAAAAAAGAAAATAAATGTTTGCAATATCCGTCTCTGAAGTTCTGTTCCTCTTAGCTGGTGCAGGGTCTTGATGCCGATTATGTAAAGTGTGTTAATGAGCAGAAAGAAGCAGACAGAAAAATACATCTCACTGGCCTTTCACCTTTGTTTAATGAGACAGAAATGCTCAAAACACTCCTGGACAGCTTTGCCCTTGGTGCTTGGAAGCATGCCAGCTCATTAAAAGCTTTTGAGAATAAGAGTTTTTGAATTTTGAGAGAAAGGGTTAAAAATGTGACCCTTTTACCTTGATTGAAAGTATTATTACTACAAATCTCATAAACATCCTTCTTTATCCAGATGATACAAGTTTAGTTCATGTTGGCCAGATACAGACGTATTTTTATTTTCACACGGAGTTTCAGGCGTCTTTCTCTGACATTTTCTGCTCCCAGCAGTGAGTGGTTGGAGCTGCACACAGTTCTGAAAACAACAGGAGTTTTCATGGTTACCTTCTGACCCACAGACCTTGCTGTGAGCAGTTTTTCCTCAGACTACATCATGCAGAGGAAATAGTCCGTAAAACGGTCTGAAACCCTATTTCTATTGAAGTCCTTCAAAGAGGAACAGAATGTTACTTAGCCGTATGAGTATAGGGGCTAAAGCAACTAAAGCCATCTGCACAGTTTTACTCTGCAAGTTGAATATGAGGATCCATTACAGGAAGGACATAACTTCATGTATTGTAAAATTTTCACCATATGTTCTGTGATTCAGAACAGAAAGTGTCAAACAGATCTTTTGCAGTAATTCAAACTGGCTGTAATAAAAGGCAGGTTCAAATGGGCCATTACAAAAGGTCATAAATAATCTGGCTCATGTTCACAAAGAGACATAGAGGTCAAAAGAATCAACTGGATTGAGAAAAATCAGACTAAATGACTAGACTGTTTTGTCCTGGACAGATCCTCTGTTCAGCAACTCAATTTTATTCATATGTCTACTGAAAGTCAGGTAGAGTTTGTTAAACCAAAACACAGATAAATACATTTTGGAAGAATAGTTAAATGGTTTTCTCTCTGTGGTGTGTGTGTTCTGCAGGTTGCAGAGGTGATTTATGCAAGTTAGTCAGATGCAATATGAGCTGGTGACTTTATATTGCCTGATAAACAGAAATCCACATAAAACTGGTGATATACCCAGAAATTAGTTTCTTAAGAGTATTTGTTTTTTTAAGAGAAAAAAAATCTATGCTGCAAATATTTATAGTTATGGTTATTTTCTTGAGGCAGGAGTTCAAAGTTTGAGATTCCACACACGGAGCTACAGATAGGACTATAGAATATGAATAAACAAGAAAAAAATTCAAAACACAAATAAAAATCAAAACTCAAACCCACGTAGGTTCATAATAATGCAGCAGATCTGCTCATTTAATCAAATTAAGGTTAGAGTTTCCAGGACCAAAGAGGTAATGCTCCTAGAGTTCTTCACCTTCACCAATTTTGTCCCCTTTCTGTACTTTAATTACATGTTTTGGACAAATAAATGAGCCACAATTAAAGAAATACTCAAATCATCCACTGTAAATGTTTTTTTTTAGTTGCTGTGGATACCTAACTTTACTGCAACTTCAAAATAAGATTGCACAAATACAAGGAAAGCAAAGCAACTTTAAACCTGACTTTAAAAATAGACAATCCAACGTGTGTTGAAGATTTAGCCTCATTAAGGGTTTTAAGTCTGAGCGACGGAGCCACATTTGGGTCAGTGTGCCTATTCAGCTCACTGTCATTTATCTTGCTTATCATGTTTTGCGATTTGCATTTAATTGTTCATGATTTCTTTCCAATCTTCCTCCGTTTTTCCTTTAACCAAAGTAAATCAGGCTGTCAGGCCACATCAGTAGACACAGAAGAGCGAAGAAGTAGCCTCACAATTTTCAGGAAGAGTTCACTTTAAATTAAACCCTTTACTTTGTTCTGCTCTCTGTTATTTTGTGAATAGACCTGAGTCAATGCAAATGATTCACAGATTTCATTCCTACTCCATCATCCTTGCAGCTGGCGGCCTTGACCGAGTCTATTTCCATTATAGCATCCATTGATTCGCTCCAGCGCCTTTGTCATTGCTGTGCTGTTAATGTAATTGACTTTTTTTTTTTTTTTTTTTAACTCTCCCTTACTATCAGTGCCCACACCCATATATGCTCAATTATACCAATTCTGTGTTCCTCCTCCTGCCAGATGTTTCCCGGGCGATCGAGCTGCTGGAGAAGCTGCAGGAATCAGGAGATGTTCCCGGCCATAAGCTGCAGTCTCTGAAGAAGGTTCTGCAGAGCGAGTTCTGCACAGCAATCAGAGAGGTGAGTCAGGACCGCTGTGGGAGGATTTCTCCTTTTGCTGATGACCTTACTCATACCACACCTCCCTATTAAAGAGTGTTAGCACATTACTCTTTTACTGATTGTCCTTAGTATTGTGATGATTTTTGGTCACCTTTACAAAGACAATTCTTTAAAAATGTGTTTTGTAGAGAGAAGTAGCAATATTAAGCACAAGCAAGTTGAATTTAATATTCAGCTACCACTACTACTATTGATTAAGTGGTTATTTAAAAGAGAAATGTATTAGACTTTGGGAAAAGGGCTTTAGGTCCTTTAATTACCAGGAATTGCTTAGCAAGTTTATGACTGCTGCTGCAACACACAATTGGAAAAACAATACCAAACAAGATGATTAGATGCCATTTTAAAATTAAAAAAGACAAAATAACAGAGGAAATAAATTATTTTGCTTTTGTTTGCAATTAAATGGGATATTTCCCCTTTTTATAAATAGATTAAGTCCAAAAACTGTTATTTCCAAATTTTTGAAGTTAAGAAACTTAAATGAAGCAGCAAAGCTTGATTTATTGTTCCATTTAGTAAAAAAAAAAGACAAATTCAGAGATTATGTTCACTTGCATGTTTATGAAATTCAGAGCATAGCTCCATGTTAGATGTTTCACTCTCCTTACGCTGAATGTTGTTGCTGCTCTTCCTTACATGCGTCACATTTTTGAGCATCTTGTCTGTGTTTATTTTCACAAAGATATGTGGCTTTAAGTAAATTAAACTCTTTTCACCAATTTGATGCTGAAGCATATGCAATGTAATCTCCAGATAAGCGATATATGTCTGGTTCTGATCATTATAAATCATATGTATCACATACAACAGGAAATTTATATACTGTATAACTGTTGCAGTGATGACCGAATATAAAAAGTACTACTTCTATCTGTACTACTATCTGTACAGATAAAGGTTCGCTCACCTCAAGGTGCTCCAGCGGCAGAACAGCCTGACCTATTTTCTAATTAACCCAGCTAAAAAGTATTTGACCACTTTGAAAAACACAAAACAGATGTTTGTCATAAGTGACACATTTCATAGATGTGAGAGAAATTGATATTTCAAGGACTCATTTCAGTTAGGTTTAAAAAATAAAGCTTTTTTAAAAACCTTGAAAAAGGGAATTTAAACTACACCAACATACATGGCAAGATAAGAATCGTCTTATCTTAACAGCAGCCTAATTCTGAGTTTTGTCTCAGAAGTTAAAGCTTTGTTTTACTCAAGTTGTGTTTGAGTTGCAAGTTAGAAAGCGGCATTTTCTAGTTTTGTGCTCAGTTATTCAAACACTAAAGGAACCTGCTTGGAATTAGAATTTAGTGCGTGTGCTTCTGGTTTAATTGTATCCACATAGTCAGAAAGGCAAATAAACAGCTCATTCCTGCACTTTTTATTTTATTTTGTGAGCGCAGCAGCCATGTTTAATCGAAACTCAGCTTCACAGGGCATCATTTTATTTTTATGACTCAGATGTCAAAAATTCTAATTTCAGAGTGCAAATGGAGAAACCATAAGTTATATTTAATGCGTTTACGCAACAACATCTGTTGCCGATGTTGACAGAATACATTTTAGCGGCTGTTGATGGAATTAGATGATCTGCAGTGTGGTGAAGGGTTGTTTATGGTATTAATTTCCAACATGCTTGAAGACACTATAAAAAAAAAAGTATGCATTATACCTTTAAGTCACTGTTGTGCAACATCAATCATGAAATTAAAATGTCAGATATTAATGGCAGAACCCTGGGGTTTATTTGATTATTTTACTTTTGACCACTAAGGATGATGGTGGTAGGAAACTGTGTGATTTTCCTTTAATTATTATTATTATTATAAAGGCTTGATAAGCTTCCCTTTCATTTTAATTTCCTTCTTCTGGAGCAAAATATAGAGTGAATTCTAAATCTTGCCTTTCTGTTTTCATGCGAGAGCCGTCCAAAACATCCCCCAGCTGATTCATTGCTGTAACCTCATTCATCAACAGGACAGGCGTAAAAAGCAAACAGAAGCCTTTCTGCTCGTGCTGCCGCTACACAGGCCCATAACCACAGATCTTGCATATTTAGTGTTCTGTCTGTTGCAACATACCATAGCATCTCACGGTGACATGAGTTTGGGAAGCAAACAGCAGCATTAAAGAGCAGGAAAACAGGTAACAGATGCTGAAATGGACTCTATGTGCAAGTTAATTACAAAGTTAAAATGTAATTTGGAGCCGGATTGAAATCGCATTGGTGGAGTTGATCAGTATGTTGGAGGGAGTTTCACATTATCTACCAAGTCGACCTTCCTCCAACCTTAGCCGGGTGCTTTACGCTCTCAGAACATGCAGCCACTATTAATTAAATTTAAGTTGTAATTTGGATAATGAGGAGAACCTAATAGACTTTAACAACGAATCTGTGAACTCTTTGGAAGTCATAGAATCCTGCGTATACTGTTAAGTGTTTATAATTGCACTTATGCTTAAAGGGGCTTTTTAAAACTCTAACGTCAGAGGTTTTACTGACTGCTGATGTGGGACATAAATTAGGGAGCAACATGTTTCGGAATTGACAGAAAACGGGTCTGGTTTCCATGCAAAGACAGCATTGGCAGACTTATGATATTTTTAGGACTTGACAAAAAAGTGTTGGCAGCACGCATTGAAAGAATCCAGGATGCTGGAAGATTTGTGAATGAGGATTATGTGGCTATGGAGTCGACTTCCTCCTTTGTTTAACATTAAACAAAATTATTGATTAGCATTTAAGGAAAAGTGTGTAGATTATTCACAAACAGCGTTGGATCCTGCAAGACCGCCACTATTGCATCATATAGATTTCATAAAATTGCACCTCACCTATAGTGTAATGTCCTGACAGTTAAAATTATATAAACAAGATCTGTCATCCACAGGGCAAACAAGCTGATTTTTATAAACAGGGTTATAAACATCACAAATGTTTCACATTAATGAAAATTTTGCCAACACTAATGGATTCAAACAGAGCCATATATATTCTATCAGAACATGAGATCAAACTTCTACCAGCATCAAAGTGACATAAAGGAGTAGAGAGCTGACACGGAGCCCGGCTCGGCTCCGTGTCAGCTCAACCCCGGCACGTCTCGGCACCAGAGGCTCGGCTGACTGGTTTCGGTGCCAGGCACGGGAGTGCAATGACATGGAGACTCAAAGACCCCTGACAACAGCCTGACCAGCAGCAGTCGCTCTTCACCAAGAGACAATGAGCTTCACCTCCAAAGACCCGACTAAACACAGTCGCCAGGGAAACCAGCAGGGGTTCTCAGAGAGCTGCAGCGACAAAGGTTATGAAGAAAAACTAATTGAGTTGTATCTTGGTTACAGAAGAAAACTAGCTTCTACAATTCATTGCAATTATTAAACAAATTTGATCAAATCTTTAAAAACCGATCAGCTCCAACAGTATTTAACCTTTGAATAACAGAGCATATCTAGTATCATTCCCCACATTTTTATTGCATTTATTTGCTGAATGAAAAGAAAGTTTATACTAATAGGTACATGTAATATTTACAATCCTGTCTTTAGATTAACTCCAAAATCCTGTTCGGCGCTGTTAAAGATGACAAGCTGGCTGTCAATATGAAGAATGATGAGCAGGAAAAGAGCAGCCTCAGCAGCGCTCAGGCATATGACAGAGAGATAGAGTTTGATGAGGTGGTTGTCTTTCCATGCCACGCTCTGCAATGACAGGAAGGGCGGGGGAAGACTTTCATGTGCTTTAGTAGTGCTGCATCACTAGGAGCGAGTCCTCAGGGTCAATCAGCCTTGCAAATGGGATGGGAAGGACGCAAGACGAGATGAATGGAGGAGCTAACCTGCTAGAAATGATTGAGGAGAGGGAATTTGGGCGATAATATGCGAGTCCCACCTGCAAAAAAATCTCTTTTCATCTTTAAAGTCTCAGGTTTGTTTTTAATCCCAGACTTTTCTAATTAGTATACATGACAGACCACCACAATTTGTTAACAGTGTGTGCTTCTTACTGAGCTAATGTTTAAACGGAACAAGCAGTTTTCTAACAAATTCAAAGCAAGCGTACCTTACTCTGCTGAACCCTTTTGAAATCTCTTCTCTATGCCTTGTAGATTTGAATTCTTATTGTGACAATGAGGTACACATTTCAATTTAAAAATCCATCATTAATCATAAAGTGAAATTAAATGTGGATAATGACGTATTTTTGAGTTGAACATTTTTGTGAAAGGCACCATGTCGCTCAATTTGTACAAGAGAGAGTAACAAGAAAATTTGTGAAAGATCCAAAATTTGAGCACATCTGAGTTTGGCCGTCTGCTTCTGAAAAGCTTCACCATGTCATGGTGAGGTTAGAGAGTAACTGGCAAAAAACAGAGTTCTCTAACAATGAATTAAAGTATGAAGTACAGAAAGCAGAACAGAAAAATCCAACAAGGATTAATAAAATCTGGAGCTTAAATACTGAGGCAGGGGTGAAAACTAACAACATAGATCAACTAATCAGAGGAGATGTGGAACAGCTGTGGAAGAATGAAAGCAGGCAAACGAGGGAGAGGCTTATTAACACTATTACTAAAGACTAAAGGAACTACAAACCAAGGGGGAAAAGCTAATGCAAATCTAAGAAATAAATCCAAACGCACAAAGAAAGGAGTGAAAAATAAACTAAGAAACTTAACACAAAGGAATAAACTAATATGCCAACACTTTTCTAACAACAATGAACAAAGAGAAATGAACTGAACATGACAAAACCTATAAACCTGAAATGAACAGGGAAAATAATCGACACACACAATAGTAAAGACCAACATCTAAGAACCCAAGGATCGTAATGCACTAAAACACACTGTGCAGATTTGCATAAATTCAAGTCAGAGGACATTTCACAGCATTCTCAAACTACAGAGCTACTTTCAAAGGAAAGAAAAAACTTCTGCTGGAAGGTGGTGAACATTTGAGCTATTCAGAAGAAAAAGAAAACAACTACACCTGCAGGATTTACAAAAAAACCCAGAAAAAAAATAACCTCAGCCGAAGATCCTTCTGTATTGAATTTTGCTGATAAGGCCTGGAGTACATGACTGTATTATGTACAGTCTTAGGTCTTCTCTCAACCCTGTTCTTCATTTTGTGCTCCATAAATTTACTGTTTGTTTTACTGATTGTAAAAAAAACAGTAATACGTCTCATCTAAACCAACGACTGCCAAAAACAGTGATGAACCGACTTAATAGAGCAGAGATATTTTCATCAAAAGAAATAACACTGATCCAAAACATAGTGCAATGTGCCTCAGCATAAAGGGTTAGATGCAGTCCAAATGTTCAGACTGCTTGTCCTCCTCCACACACCAAATACACTTATGTTACACAGAGAGAAGAAAACTTGGCAGCATGTCAAAGTTCAAAACTGTAATCTCTTGCTAGTGATTTCAACTCATTCCCAGATCAAAAGGGTTTAAATTGTGGAAATAGACTTACAAATATAACCTAAATAATTTAACACCTACCAAATAAATGAATAAGATTTGCCTTATGAACTGAGCATGTGGCTGTTATAAAATTAGAAGTTGGTGAGCAGAAATTCTCCCTTTCTTGGTCTCATTGCTTTTCTGTTCGCTGCTGTGCCACCTTTTCTCAGACAGCAGATACCGAATATTGCATAAGCTTTATCTGTGGCATTCCTGTCATGCTTGAATGGGGCTGCTAATAAACATTTGCACAATCGAGACAGGGGTTTAAAGGCGCTAAAGGCATTACAGTAACAGCTAGATGAAGCTGCCATTGTTTTGCATTTCGCGTCTGGGAAAGTAGAGCTGCTGAGAACCAGATAAATAGCTCTAAATGGCGTTAACGATTGGGTTTCAAAGAAAGGGATAAAAACTGTGAATAATAGGCTCCATATGAAGTAGGAAAAAAAGACAAACCTTTCATTTCATTTAAAAAAGCTGCGCTCAGCCTCAAAAAGTGCAGAGGTGGAAAAGACCTCAGGAAAAAAAAAAGGTATTTTGAAACTGTGTGTGAACTGCCGGGCTCGTTTTCTCACTGAGAGCCATAAACTCCGAATGTGTTGCGGTCTGAGATGAAGAGCTGTGCACTCAAAAGCAGCTCATTTGGTCTTTGAGATTCATAAGCAAACAAGCAGACAGAAGCTTGGGGATATGTTTTTCTCCCACTCTGAGATCCCAACACAAAAATATCTCCGTGTTTCTATCCTTTAAGTATACGTGTCTTTGATGATTCAGGAAACTGAGAGCTTTGTGATGTTGTACGTCAAAGCTGCCCGATCTGTTCGTTTCCACTAAGCTGCTCTGCTCTGATGCGAAACATACAATGTCTCTGAGCAGGAAAAAGTGATTGAAATCTGTATCGCAAATCTAATATTCTGAGAAATGATCCATTTCATTGTATAACACATTTTGGCTGGCTCGCTTGCTTAATTGACTGCAGCTGATATGAGTGTAATTTTGAAACCGCTGGATGTGCTGAGGCGCAGAATCATTCGGAATATTCTAATTTTTTCTGAAATGTAAGTTTTTAATCAAGTTGGATGCACCAGCTCAGCAAATCCTGTATAAGCTACAAGGTTTTATCATCAGCTCATCAATCATCTTAAACTTCTACATCTATCCAACTTAGACTGCTCATCCCATAACAGCAGTGATGGATACATCAATTTTCACTGCTACATATATCAACTGAAGCAACTGACTGTGCTTAAAGCCGAAATATTGCTGTGTAAAAGTTTGGTTAGATTTGCAAAAGATTTTTTTTGGGGGGGGGGAAATGAATTAGATGTTTTGTGCTCATCTCCCGGTTTTACTTCACATGTGAAAATGTCCTTTTGGGAAACAAAAGGACATTTTTGTTTGAACATGTGCTCGAATTCACACTGATATATTCATTTTGACTACATATGTGAATAACCAGTCATAACATAAATCTTTACTATGCTCATGAAAGAAAATTCTGGTATAAACTAAGTAGTGGGGCAAGAAATGAGCCTTGTGGTACACCTTTATAAATTTCAGGAAAGGATCATTTTGAATCATTAATTGCAATACAGTTTACCCCTCCTGTAAGATATAATTTATGTCATTATAATTTTGCCTAAGAAAAATAAATACTCCAGTTTCCCTTTTCAGACCCAGAACTATTGTTTTATTTTGTGCTAATCAAGTACTGATTTAATCTTCTCAATAAATAAATAAATAAATAAACAACGTTTGATAGATAGAAAATAAATAAAAATCAGCAAAGGTTGCAAATAATTATTTAACTGTAGGAAATGTGTTAAACTTCTAAAACTTTGATCTTAGGTCTTTGTTTATGCACAAATACATATGCAGAGTGTGTACATTTGTTAAATTATCCCACTCAATTACATATCTTATAACTGTGTGCCATTTCTACTAATTGTGCATCATTTTTCCTCACTCTACAGCCTCTTACATTTTATTTTCCCATAAAGTTACTCTGCAAGCTTCAACCTTTCTGCTTGTACACCAGAATTGAGGGGCAATACAGAATATTTCTATTCTATTACGTTGTAATAAAAATACTGTAACTTTACTGTTCTGTATTTAAAACCACCTTAATCAGTCTCAATTTTTAATTTATTTAATTTGTAAAGTAGTCTTGGAAGCCAGGATTTAACTGGAGAGGTCAGCTGTCTGCCTTGGTTCCATCTGCTTCATCAAACTGGCAGAAATCCTTTTATTTCTTCATTCAACTGGAAACTCGGCAACCTAAGTCAGTGGCCCAGGTCAAAAAAACCACTTTCAGTCATGAAACACCAACTAATAATAAGCAAAGTAGATTTAAAAAGCATTGCAAACAGCAGGCTTTCTGCCATGTTTACTAAAATTAAGATAGAAGTAAAATCAAATGACATTTTATAATGCATGGTGTTATGTTGTCTAACAAACCTTATATTTAAGGTAAGACAATCATCCTGTTATTTAGATAACTAAATGTTTTAAAGGTACCACAAAACACTATTTTCCCCCATCAGTCAGATGGTTGCAGTGAAATCTGAGCCTGTGAGGCCAGCTGTGAAGGAAGTTGGTCCTAGAAAGTAGTGATTTTATGTTTCAATGGTGTGTAATTACACCGCACGTCTGTCTTCATTTCCTCCAGGTCTATCAGTACATGCATGAAACGATTACAGTGAACGGCTGCCCGGAGTACCAGGCGAGAGCCACGGCTAAGGTAAGAACCGCTCTGGAAGTTTACCATGACGGCCATTGTTTGAAATCAAAACAGCATGCTTTGTTGCTGAAAGTCTCACATAATGACCAGTGAATTATCTGTAAATCACATTAGCCAGTGATATCTTCACCAGTAATTTCTAGCCACTTGGAGCAAAATTAACAAACGAGCCTCCTTCTTAATGACCCTCATTAGGAGAATGTGTGTAATTAGGCCAAAGCCTAAGTGGTTGCACCAAAGGCTAGGTGCTAACATCAAATGATAAAGTACTGTCTTAGGTGTTTCTGTACCTGGGGAATGTTTGATAAAAAAAAATTAAAAAGATCTGCAGATTGAATTTACCCAAGTTCTTGCAGATACAAATTAATAATTGTTGAGTTAACACGGGAGTCACCCTGCTGGATTAAACCTTGGTTATGGGGCTCTAATGTAACAGTATTTTGATGAAACAATATTTATTCTACAGCTAATCACTTCAATTAAGCCAAAAATCATGAACATCCTACTGAACTGATGATGATAAATGAGGAAAAGGATTTAAAATGGGGATTCAGTCCATAAATTTATGATGCATAAACATTTCAGAAAACATTCCACTGACATGGCAGCCATGCTAGGGAATTGACACAAGACTCATACTGCATCACTGTGTTTCTGTAGGACTTAACAAATGTTAATGTGTTAAAGAATGGCCAAGTTCAAGTTCAGTACTAAAGCCATTTCACAATCTCTGAATAATAGTACCCACCGTGTCTAAACTAACTGAGTTTTAACTATTTTGCAAAGAAGAAATGGCAACAAATTCTGTTTAGATGTACAAAGATGGTAGAAACAAATCCCAGAAGACCTGCTGCTTATTTTTCATTTATTCTACCCACAGTGTAAAATGCCAGAGAATTACACTGAATTTTATGGTTGTAATAACAATTAAATGAAGAAGAGTATAAAGAGCAATCAAACTTTTGCCAGGCATTTCTGCATAAAGTCCAGAGGAACACTTGAAGCTGTGCTATTGGCTTCCTCATGCTGAGTGGTCAAATAATGGACAGGTTATCCATTACTGAGGATTCCAGCTCTTCTGAACCAAATCGAAAAGCTCAAACATTATCAGTAAAGATAAAGAGACCTTATGCTTAAAGAAACGATTGATTACCTCCTGTGTTCCAATCAATTTGGAGAATCCAAATGCAGGACAATGAATAACAAGTATACTACAGTCACTTAAGATATGGCTGGGGGTTGAAGATAAAGACAGGTGAAGGCAGAACTTTGAAGGAAGGCGACGCTCGGGAATAAGTGCTGCTGGATGAATATGAAGCAGACAGGCTGGTTGTCGAGGCAGATCTGGTTCCAGTCAAAGCATTGGGAATAACTGAGTTGAAGGATAAACAGGCAGTGGAGCAGCAATACTTATTGGATAAGATTAATTAAAATGCCCCAAAAAACAGACAAATGATTTAAAAAGCTCATTATGAAAGCAAAAAATAGACTTAAAAGTCTAAAAGGAAAACTGAGGGGGGGGAAGGACCGACCTTACTGAAATGCTGCTGATTTGATGATTAAATAGCAGAGAGGTGTGTGGGTTGAGAATGGAGAGTGTCCGCTACACAAAAACATGCACACACCAACACAAATAATGGGCTCCTCCACCCACAATAAAACCAGATTAGCTCAAATCACAGGGCAGCGAAAATGACCGAGAAGCTGAAACTACCGTTGAAAATCAGTTGGCATTTGGATTTTAGACCGAATCTTAAAGATGAAAGTAACATTTTCTTTGTATTTTCAAATCTGTTTGCACTTACATAACATCCATCTCACTCTCTGGCCCCAGATGTCTTTGTTTTACTATCCGTTGTAGCTTTATATACCTGCTGTGTAAACAGGGACCAAACCCCAGAGACTTTAAAGAAAAGAGATGAAGGTGTCTGAGATTTTATGTGAAGTAGAGGGAGAGGATAGTGAAAGTAGACGAAAACATGAAATAAGAGCCAGGCTCAGTGTCCCTCATTAGTTCAGGGTCCAGCTGAGTTTACTCCTCTTCAACACATCGTGATGAGTGGGTGGAAGGAGTGTAAAGGCTGGAAGAGCAAAACAAAGAAAGTGTGTCTGAGTATGAAGGCAGTTAAAATTAGTCTGAAAGCTTTAAATAATACGAGCTGCCCAGTTAGTTTCTTATTTGTCCATTTAAAATCATATTCACACCAAGCATAGTTGGGCGCGGTTAACTTAGCTTCAAGTAATGTTTTGAGTGACGGGGCAAGGAAGGGGTTAGTCAATTAATTAGGTCATACAGGAAAATAGCTACTGAAAGAAAATTCTGGTTCTAGTCATAAAGTTAAGAATTTATGGGATGTTTCCTGCATCACTCTTCCTACAACCACAGCTTTCTGGAAATATAGAAGCACATCCCACAATGCAGCACGCTCCCAAAGTCAATTGGCATATTGGCACCTAAAACTGCATCAGCTAAAAAAAATTGCAATAATTCTGCACAGATGTAGTTTGTCCTATTTACACGATGTATGATGTATGCATTTAGGCATCTATTTACATTATGCAGGATAGGTGGGAAGAAAATACGAGCTTCTTCTTTGGTTTTGCAAAAAAAATGCAGAATTCATCTTATTTTCCTGGAAGGTGGGCTTGATTTTTTTTTAAATAAAGTGTATTTAGTTTAAAGTCATGGTGAAGCTTTTTAAGATATGTATTTTTAAATAAAAGCCTTAGAGTTGTAGAACTTTCCAACAGATAATCCACTTTCATGCGTTACTAAGCAACTCAAAAACATCAACGCTAAAGAAGATTCATCTGTATTGCACGAGTTATGAAAGACTCCTTGAGGCATCTTTGCTCCATTTGACTGAAATAAGCTGTTTTATTTAATGTCTCAATTAAAAACAGGCTTCAGCACCAACCCTGGTCTCTCACTGTGAAAACCCCCAGATGGAGCAAAGAAGCACCATCGTCCCCCTCTTCCTCATCTCCGTCTGTCACATCTAGTTTTAGACCATGTTGCTCTCAGATGGATAAATTACATGTCTTTCCTTTAGAATAGTAAGAAAAAAAGACTCCCTATAAGTTTCACATTTTCACTTAAGAAAGGAGAGTTTTTCCAGAAAGATGCAGAGCCGATTATCTTTTGCTTTTTGTCAAACTGCGTTGAATGAGATGAAAATGGCAAGCATCCAGAAACGGCCTGCTGGAAAGCAAAACTAAATGCATTGCAAACTGAAGTTGTTGCTAGAAATCGAATTGCAAAAGAAAAGTAAGAAAAATAAATCCTTTATTGACCTTGTTTGACTTTTTTTTTTTTCTGCTTCCTAAGTATTTTATGAAGCAAGACAGCAATTTTCTTGGCAGTTAAGACCTGTGTTTAACCTGAACATCCCTCTTTTAGTGCCTCATTAATCCAATCAATTACTCATTGGTATTTTTTCAGGAAAAAAAAAGAGAGTTGGAGGCTAAGAATAAAGTGATACGCTAAGCTATACTTGCATGTACAGTGCAGGGTGTCTTTCCTCCGGCAAGCCTTTCATTTAAATCCCTCTTGTGTTCGGGAGGCGCCGGCCATCTGCCAGATTATGTTTTTGTTTGCAGAAACCCAGATAAAGTTGTGAAGGTCGATGCGCTGCGAGTTCCGGGAGGCGATGGTGTGCATGCTGAGAAGCAGCCTTCACGGTGGGACACGGAGGGCGAAAGAGGAGACGCAGAGAAAGACATGGCGAAGAACAGGGAGAAAATAGGAGGAAGCAGCATTTGCTACGTTTTGATCGCTTCAATAAAACACGCTGCAGGGGAAGAGAGATAATTTAGGGAAACAGTTTAACCGGAAATTAATTTGGATCTGGAAACTCTGGGAATTGAAGTATGAGCAAAGACTGGCGAGCTGTGATGCCTCAAAGTCCAACTTATCTACCGTTGGAAATGTGGATGGGACATCTGCAAAAATTTAACACACCCCTCCTTTGTGTTTTTACATTGTAATGATGTCTCAACTATGATAAACGGTGCTGACTTAACTCAGAAGCTCCCATGGAAAACAGTGGGAAAGGAGTGTCTCTTTCAGTGTATTTCTGCCATTAACTTCCCTAAGCTTGGCTAAAAAGATCCATGGTGCTTTGTTCTGAAAGCGAAAGGCTTGCAGTTCAAAGAAACCCCACAGCTGGTGGAGATAACGAGGGGGAAAGCTGCCTGGCAGCTTCTTCGTCCTGAACTTAGATGTGCTAATCCATGTGCACAGAAAGCCAGAAATTTCTCACGTAGAATATAAAATCCCCAGCCCTGACTAAATCTTGTCGCTTTGTCATAAAAATATCTATGGCAATACAAAAATGGTTATGTCACGTTTTACTTCATTTGGATGTTTTCGTAAAGCTTTCATGACTAGTGGTGACTGTAGATGACAGTTATTAACAGCTGGACAAATATTCACATGCAAGCTGCTTCATTGGACCCTAGTGTTTCCCTCCTCAGACTGCCACCTCCTACTTAGTGTAATTACAAAACAATCTCCTTCAAAAAGTAGCAAAACCTCTACATATCTCAAGGAATATCTTAACACTTTTATAGCATGTTTCCCATGCAGGTAAAAAAAACAACAAAAAAACTTGTTTTAGTTTTTAAATACTGGTTTTATGTAGGGGGGACATTCCAGTTAGTTATTCGTCATCATGCTTCAGCGGCCATATTTAACTGGAACATTACTGTAACGTTCTAGTTCTTGGAAGCACAGCTTTCATTTCAGCAATTTAGAAAAAACTTAAATAATACATTTTTTTCCTTGGAACTTAACTTATATTCCTGTTAATTGATCATTATTACTTAAATCTAATGAAAACTCAAAATTATCTATCTAGTAGCAAAACTAGTTGAACATGAGTCTATGTTTTATGGCTGAATATGATTGAAATCACATGTTGCAGGTGATATTTGTGTGCAGCCCTACGTTACAACCAACCTCTGTTTAGCTGTTACTATTTTACTTTTTTTCCCCCTCTTTCCTTAAGGCCACAGTTGCAGCCTTTGCAGCCAGCGAAGGTCACTCTCACCCTCGGGTGGTGGAGCTTCCCAAAACAGAGGAAGGGTTAGGCTTTAATGTGATGGGTGGCAAAGAGCAGAACTCACCTATCTACATCTCCCGCATCATTCCTGGAGGCGTGGCTGAGAGACACGGCGGTCTAAAACGAGGGGACCAGCTGCTGTCTGTCAACGGTGTGGTAGGTCTGATCATCTTTTCAGTTTTATGCTACATATAAAGAGATTCATTTTAGATAAGCTTCTCCGTGCAGATTTATGGTTGGGGTTTTGTTTTTAACCTGTCAGAATAAATTCTCTCCTTTACTGGTGCATTTTCATCAGCTCTTTATGAAGCATTTGATCTCAAGTCTGAGCAATTAGGAGAGCAGCTGTATGAAGGTCAAAATGCTGTGCATGTCCTGAGTGGGCAGTAGAAACTTCCTTACTCACTAGAGCATTTATTAAGACAGACCGATTCCGCCTGCTCATGTCTTCATAATCTGAAGCTATTAACGTGAAGAGAAGTGTTTTTAAAGACATATTGAAACAGTCACCTGCTCCAATCCTCCGTTTCTGCGGCCCCTCCCTGCAGAGCGTAGAAGGAGAACATCACGAGAAAGCGGTGGAGCTGCTGAAAGCGGCCAAAGACAGCGTGAAGCTGGTGGTGCGCTACACCCCCAAAGTGCTGGAGGAGATGGAGGCGCGCTTCGAGAAGCTCCGCACGGCCCGGCGGCGTCAGCAGCAGCAGCTCCTGATGCAGCAACAGCAGCAGCAGAGTCTGACCGCTCAGCAAAATCACATGTCGTAGGTGAGGCGCTTCATTACTTTAAGGGTGACGGGTGGGGGGATCCAACAGCATGCGTGGTTTTATTCCAAAGGTCGGGTGTTTAGAGACCCCTGAACTGGCCACAAATGGCCAAAAAACAATTTGAATTAGGAATATCACTTTTTTATAACTCAATATTGATCAAAGACATTAAATACTTGAATTTGCCAAAACCAATGTCCGTTTAAATACATTCAAATAATGTCAATTTTATTGTGTGGAATTTCTTTTGCTTTAAATGTAGTGACCTTATTTCATCAGCAATACATGACCTAGATTAGTTTTGTAAATGTTTCCTCTGTAACTCACCATAAGCAACCAGATTTTTCAGGAAAATCATGATAGCACGGGGGCTCAAAACCTGAAACAGACATAGCTCTGTTATTTTTTCTGAATATATCTCTGATTTAAAGCATCACTATTAAGTGATGCTTTGCCCCTGATGAACAGTTAGAGGGTGTTAGCAAGTTTACCTTCCATTTTTATGTGACTTATTGATAATTTGGCTCCAGTTAATTGTCACTAAAGCAAAAGTTGTTCTTTATAAACCTGGTGCTTTATTTTGAATGGTAAAATCTTGTTTTGATTGGACTCTTCTCACAAAAGATTTATCTTGTTTTGTTTTTACGAATCTGCATTACATCATTTATGCCCATTTGGGGACATATCGTATCCACCAGATTCTCTGTTGGATGGAGCTTTAAATGTCAGTTTCTCAATGGAAACAAAACAGGTTCCCTGTGGTACTAAACCACTAATGCCACTGGGAAAATGCCATTACAGGGATCGTGTCATGCAGTTCGTAATTCTGCAAAGCCATCTCCAATTTTTCAAGTGTCTGTCTGATATGTGGGGGACAGGCAAGCATCCAGGATCTCTGTGGCCTTTATGTAATCCCTGAAGCACATCAGTTGGCTTAAACTTGGCACATTGCCTGTGTTGGAAGGTATCTGGGAGCTTGTAACATGCAGTGCAGACAGTTATCTGAAAAGAGATCTTGTTTTATCGACCACAGAATTTTGCCCCAGCAGCCAAGCTGATGCCACAGGACAAGATCGGAGTGCAGCATAGTTTTGCATGCTTTGGGGGGGAAAGGTTAGAGAGGACTCTGGGTGAATGTGAAGTCGTGGCTCTCAGCTTGTCTTTTTCTGTCTGTTTTGTGATCCACAGGTTGTTCCAGAAGAAGAAGAAGTAAAAGCCCTGCAGGGTGGATCTCAAAGATCGCCTACATGCGCTTAGAATCCCAAAGGAATCTCTTTGTAGTGGAGGAAGTCAGCAAAAACACTCTTGACTTCCTCTTTCTCCCTTCCAGTGAACCACCGATTACTGAGCAAAGAGAGAATTTGGTGTGAAACTGGTGCTTTGACGAACATGCTGAAAGTTGTCCAGTTTAACTTTGTACTCCCTTTTATAGTTTTTCTGTTCCCCAATGGTGAATTTTTAAATCTCCCCTTTTTTTTTGCATTTGTTGCTTATTTTTCCAGTTGTTCATTTTTAACCCTTCCATCTAATATGCAGTAGAGCTTCAGCCATTTTGCATTAGATATCATTTGTACCGTGGTGTTTCGATCAAATCCTCAATTCTGGTGCTTGTGTCCCATATGAATGATTTCTCGTTCCGTTTTTCGATAAACTGTTTTTTACCTTCTATACTGTAGCAAGAACAGATTTTATATCTTGTAGTTTTAGCAATAAAACACATTGTTTGGTTCAGTTCATGATTAAATACACCCGCAGAGTTAATGAGTGATTGAAATCGCAGTAAAGCAAACAGAGTTGCATTTACTGTAAGGCAGCTTCCGAATTCAAATCCACTGTACCGTTTGAAGAGATTAAGGTTGGTTTACTGGCAAAATATTAAATTACTGTGCAATATTTATATTAAAAAAAAGCACTCCAAATCAATGATTTCCCCTGAAATGTGTCGAGAAAATATATAAAAGAGATATATCAAACTTCTGTTCCCGACAGACTAACAGAATGTCATCCAATTACATAGAGTATGCTAGAATTATGTTTATTTTTCAGAATATTGTATATTAGATTAGAGATTTAAAGTTTTATCATTTCATATATATTCTTTCTTAAACATACAGATTATTATTTAAAAATGTATTGTGAAATAGAGCATAAATCTGTGTTTTTCCCTTTTTAACAATCACGAGTGGAAGGCTTGGGATTTAGTTCACTGCCTCTAAAAAATGATTGTTTTTTTTGTTGTTGTTGGTTTTTTTTAAAGCAAAGTACCGGAATCTGATCTACAAAATTACAGTGATAACCTTCCCATTAGGCTTGTCTTTACTTTTGTTCCCTCCTTTGCTCCAAAGTGCTCCCTTTTTTTGTCAGACTTTTGTCTTTTCCGTTTAAAGTTTTAGATTTAGTCTTTTTCTGTTGTTGACACTCCTTTCTTTGATTCCCTGACTATGTGAGTTTGGCTGTGGATTTTCTGTCCTACATTTTATTCCAAAATTAATCCTAGACTTTTAAAAACACTTTCTGAACATGTTTTGAGTGATAAAAGAATATAGGTCATGTAAAAAAGTTAAAAGGTCATAAGAATGCATTTTCTTTTAGTGTTATGGTCAGAAGTTTACGTAGACTCACCGCTTTTAATGATTCATGAAACCAGAATTATAAAACAATAGCATATTTTGTGGTTGACACTTAAATTTTAAACTTGTTTCTTTGTGTATAGTGACACTGGTGTTCCAGGATCTTTAGGTTTATGAACAATGTGCTTCAATTAGACAAAGCTCATATCAAAATTAGCTTAGCAATGAAAATAGCAGGCTAACATCACACTTTTAGAATGACCCTCTCAAAACATCAATTCTTTTGAACCCAATTCTTGTGTTTAAATTTGGTTAAAGTTGCATCTTTTATAATCAATCAACCCTGAAAAAGAAAACAGCCAAACATAATGACATTAAAGCACGTGGTGACTGTAACCAAGCTTCTGACCAGAACTATAAAATATTGCAGATTTGACACCATTTTGAATAACACATAATCAGAGCATTTCCCCCAAAATAATGCGGTTGTTATGGTGATATTTTATGCTGGACTCAAACATGTTTGTCCCTGAATCACTCTCTGAAAATATGAAAAAGAAGTGAAATATCATTTTTGTATCTTTAAAACAGGTACTTTTTCGTAATTGATTTACACTTTGAAGGATGAGAGTCCTGTATCGTAAAGATGACAAAAAATAAATACAAACTGTTGATATGCAATTGTTATACATACTATATTTGTATAAATAAATATATGTTCTTGTGTTCAGTGTACTGCTTTGTTTTCTCTTCCGTCACACATTAGGTGTTTTAATAAAATACACTAAACTAGTGTATGAAATAACACTCCTATTACTCTGGTATTAAACAGATCATCATTTTGATTATCCTGCCTAAAATAGGAAGGTTTTAGTTTGATTAAATGCTTAGTGTATAAAAAAATATATATACTTCTGTCTATGGAAACATCTGTTTTTAAAGTTGCTGCCTCACTACAGTGTTGTGGTTTGTCTTTGCAGCTCCTTTCTCAAACAGCCTCTGGACAGATTAAACTCATGTACATCACATTGATGTGTGATGTACATGAAACACCTCACCCTTGTGGTGTCACTGAGTATTACAGTGATGACAGCCTTCACTCGTTGCTGTTTTTCACTCTCATATCAATCAAAGGTGACTGAGAAGTTACAAAAGTTACTTTTTGTCATATCAGAGCTTTCATCCTAGCAACTCTGGTGCACTAGAGCTGACTCTTTAGGGCTGCATACATCTGTGGAGGTTATTGTAATACAAGCCCCTGTTGGAATGTTTCATAGCAACACATCAGAGGGAGGGAGCCCCGTTGCACTGATTGTGTTCGCCTTCAGGCGCTGTTACACTCCGAGTATCTCAGTGCAAATAGAGAACAGAAATCTGCATTTGATAATAGAGGAATAAAAGCCTGTCTAGCTCAGAGGCAGAAGTGGATTTGCAGAGCTTAAATAGAACTTCAGCTCTAGTTTTATCAAAAAGGGGTGTCAAATAGGTGAAACCATTCTGTAAAATCAAACTGACAGTTGTAATCACCAAAATATAAAGCAGCATCATAGAAGCTTTCTTAACATGTCAAGTACAATTTTGAAATACTCTATAATAAATTATCACATTTTATACGCTTTTTATTTGAATGATTTCATCAGCAGATCTGCTGTTAACAAGCCTATTTTGTCAGTGTAAATGAACTCAGTTCGTATTTAGTTTGTTAGAAATAAACTGCATAAACAAATCAAGCCAACCCATAAAGACAGATCCAGATCCAACAGTCTTTTCAATCCAAATTACACCATAATGCAGTCAAATGCAACAGATAATATTCTGGCAATTGCTAAAAAGAGGAAGAGAGTTACAAACATGCAAAGAAACATGACCCAGTGTTTGCAGCAATCTCCCCTGAGAAGCATGAGACTCAAAGTTAAGACAAGGAAAAGTGACAGAGTGAATTTGTTTCTGTCCCCTCATCTGAATAAAATATATTTATATTCCCTGCTTCCCTGGTGTTTGTCCTGCATTTTTCATCAAAGTTTTTTTTTTCTTCATAAAAAACTAAGAGATGGATTAAACAACTTTCTCTCATTTCATTTTTTTTTAAAGAGGTTTTGTTTGTAGATTCTTTCTCATCATACGGCTGCTTGTTAGGCCATGTCTCCCTGGGTTCTTATTTCCCTTATTCCTGGTTGAATAACGATGGGAGCAATACAATAAAATCCAAAAAAAACATAGAATACACACCAGCTCCACAGGCCCTGAGACATTTCTACCTGAATCAGAATCAGTTAAGTCTAAAATAGTTCACACTTCTGGCAGATTTTGAATAAATATAGTACATTTCTTCTGACTGAAAGCAATATTAACATTTTTGGTGGCCCAGTCAAAGTTCTGACCTAAATTTGATAGAGGATCTTTGGGCAGAACTAAGAATTAGAGTTGTGGCAAGGAAGCAAGTTAACCTCACAAACTTGGAGCTCATTACAAAAGATAAATTATCAAAAGTAGTAGAAACAAGTATGGACTTAAATGTTTGTCTCTGTAGTTTGTAATCTTTTTCCTTCAGATCCTGGGTGTCAAACTCCAGACCACAACCACAGATGTCATCCATCTTGCTTTTTGCTTCAGCCAGCCTGAATCATATGACTGAATTAACTCCTTATGCACTCAAGTTCTGCAGAATCCTGCAAATTACCTAATTATGTGATGCATGTGTTTTGACACAGAGAGACATTTAAAGCAGTGGTTTAAAACTGTGTTCTTAAATGGCCAAACTGTCTCACTAGCATGCAGTCAGGCTCCACATAGCTCTGCTAATGAGCTAATATTGCAGCCAGGTGTGCTGTAGCAGAGTTTAATACCTGTGCACTACAGTTTTACATTGGCATTCTGGTAAACGTGTAAAATTCAAAATTAAAATCTGCAGTTTAAAACATTTAGAGAAAAAAAATCATTCTTAAGTATAAGTACATTTATTCAATGGAAGCAAAATCCACTATTTACATTTTTTTATTATTATTTTAAGGCACAACAATTCCTTACTAAAGCACTTTTAATTTTGAATTGATTTGTATATAAAGGAGGTTTTGATTCATAACCCAGGACTTCCTGTTTTTCTGGGGTATAAATATGCTTTTCTCTTAACTATCATTCAAAATGTTGTCATTCACCATTTTTTGTGAATAACAACTAAAAAAACGAAGGTAGATGATATATAAATAAGAGAAATTTTGCAGAAAGAAGAATGTTAAATGAAAGTTATAATTCCTTTTGAGATTATATTTCTGCCATTAAATGTAGGTTTGACTTTACTAATATTTTATTAATTTTTACAAGTGATGGAAATAAGCATTAAGAAAGTTGTAAATTCATGATTTGTTCATTATTATTGTTATGTAATCAAGTTAGACTTACTTTTATATATCAGATTATATTTTAATTATTTCGTTTCTTCAAGTAACTTAAATCTAAAGAGGTGATTTATCGAGTCTACTCGTTTTTTAATATCAAATCAGAAAACGAAAAGTAGCAAAAGGCACATTTAGGGAACCAAAAGTTTTATTTTTAAATTTGCCAGTGGTGCATTAAAAAAAACACAGCTTACTTGCAGCCCAATAAGACCTGACCACCCCCTCCTTAAGTCACCCGATAAGTACCATCAGAGGCCATCTGTTCTCCACACTAGTGCTGGTGGTATAATGAGGGGTGCTAATGATGACTCACATTTGGTTAGAGAAAGTAAACAGGTACACAGAGTGTAGAAAACCACACCAGCACCTTAAACGTAGTGGGATATTTCCATTTGTTTCCTTGATTTCATTGCAAGGGGCATTTGTCTTATTTTTCTTGAAAGAAAACATACATTTTAAGATCATTCACAACCAAAAGGCCACATGAGTGATTACAGCAGCACAAAATAACAAATGAAGTCAGCTGACCTCAAATGTGATCCTGAAGCCTTGTTAGCTGTAGAGAGGCGAGACTATCACGGACAAACTCTGTGTTTAATACATAATAAATAACCAGCTCTGTCAATTGTGCCACAGCACCAAAATTCATTGGAATTCAAAAGAATATGTTACTCTAATTGAGCATTTTAGATTTTCTTTAATGAGAACTGGAAAATAAATTTGCAAACAGACTAAATGGGGAGTGATAATCACACAAATATAGAGATGAAAACTGTAAATGTGCTTTTTCTGCCTTTCTGGAAATATTGCTGAACGTGAATACATAAGTCATAGAAACTTAAAGCCCTCAGAACGTTTAAACATAAAGTTTAATAAACACAACAACATGGACTGAAAAAAACATAACATTTTAAATATTTTAAAACTGAATAATGCATTATTACATTAAATATGTCACATTGGGTACTATAGCTCATGTAGAATAAAGTGGCGTTATATTACATATTTACAAAATATCATGTAAAGAATGAAAGATATTTGCCAAGGCTCCTCAGACTTTGCTGTCCTTATTCGCTTTGCACAAAAACTTCTTCTTACTATCATTTTGTTGCAAGAGCAGCTGGTGTCTGAAGAAACTGTCGTGCCCCCGCAGCAATCTATCCACATCAAAGCATGGGTTTCCCTTCACAGGACATGGTAGACGGGCCTTGAGCCCGGGCTCTCTGGCGTACAGGGCTGGGACTCGGAGCTGCCGGGGGAGAAGGTGGGCAGGTCCCTCAGAGAGGCCGGTCCACAGCCGGACTCTGCCGAAGACAGGCGGTCCACGATGCTAGACAGACACTCCAAACTGGAGGCGCCAAGGGATTTGTCATCCAAACCGTCTGAAAAAGACAAAAAAAGACACAAACATTACTCACTTATGTCTTAACTAAGAGGTCGTTTTAGCAGGTTGCAAAAGAAACATCTACCCTTTATAATAAAGTAAAAGTCATATCTAGGCTACATTTAAATAAACAATGTTCATGCAATTTCCCTCTATTTTAATTAGTCGAAAAATTAATAGTCTTTTAAAGCAATACTGTCTTACCATTCTTTGCAAATGAAAAGCCATTACGGTAGTTTGCATTCAGGTGTTGCCACACTGGACTGTTGCTTCCAGCCTGTGAGAACATAAGACATCAAATTGACCCAACAAATATCTCTCAAAACAGACTGATATCATGTGTTATGGTTGCATACAGGAATCCTGAGTAGGACAAGGCCAAGAAAGTACAAAAACAGCCAGTGCCCTTTATCAAATTCTGGACGGGCTAATAAATCCTAAATTCCAGCATTATTAGGGCTTCTTTATTTCATGTCCACCTTGAAGTCAAAGTGGCCCGGGCGCACTCCCCCCAGCCCCCTGCCCAGCCTGGAGTGTGGCGAATCGATTGTATCAGTGGAAGCAACACCGGTTTGTGCAAGATGACACTTTCTCCGAGTAAATCTGCAGAAAATCCTGGCAGTGGTGCAGATACATGCAGTCAGGATGGAATGCGGGGGAAAGCGCCCGGGTTCTGCTGCCAGACTAAAGTAAGGTGGATTATTTGGGTTTATTGGGGCCATAAAGTGTTTGGTGGTGGGAAAGCCATTAGTCCATTTGGTTATTTTTAATAATCTGATACATGGTCAGACTTAGTGTTAAAAAAATTTAAAGGATTGGTAATGGAAACTCAACAAAGACAGAGCAAAAACTGTAGAATAGGTGTTGTATTATAACACTACAACCTGCAAAGAAACTCCTAGAAATTGAGGTAGTAGGTTTCTAAACAATCTGGATATGAGATCTTGCAAATCTGCTGCAGCACCATAATTATCATGCAGTACTTGTTCTTAACTGAATTGGTTTTATAGCCACAAGTAACCCCAATAAACATATTGGCAAGTGGTCTTACCATGCTGTCAGAGCAGCTGGACAGTGGGCTGCCTGGCTCGGAGCTGCTCTCTCCAGGTAGGCCGTAAAAGTTCTCCACCTGCTCCCGCAGCAGGTCCTGCAGGCTCTCAATGTACTGGATGGCGTTGCGCAGGATCTCCACCTTGGGCAGGCGCTGGCTGGGGTTGGCCGAGGTGCAGCGCCTCAAAGCCTCAAAAGCATGGTTCACTTTTTTCAGCCGTCGGCGCTCCCGCATGGTGGCGGCCCGCCGGCGGTCCACAAAGCTGGATTTGCGCTTGCAGGCCTTGCAGGCCCACTGGAGGCAGTGTCCAGGCTGGTGAGGGGCACCGGGCACTCGGACGTGCTCATCCTCCTCGGAGCCTGTGAGCTCCATGCTGGTGCCAAACTCCAGGCTGTCTGGAGAGGAAGCACAAGCTCTGTCGTAGTAGAGCTGGGATGGGGAGAAGACATCCATGGCTTGGTAGAGAAAAGGCGTCAGAATAGAAAGAAGGAGGATAAAGTTGCTGGGTGAAAGAGAGGAGACCTCTGAGTGATATGAGGGGTCTGTTGCCCCAGACCCCCCTTATATGCCCCAAGGCTAAAGCCCAGGGCCTACATTGGTCAGATCTAATTACCATGGCCCATTGGCCCAGCCAGAAGGCAGGCTGGAGTTTGTTCAGTTCCCTCCCTGCCTCATCCCTACCACCACCTCACCCCCCAGTACCCTGCAGAGTTTCCCACATTTGCACCTACTGGTGTTTTCCCACTCACCCCATTGTCACGAAGAACGCTGGGCATGCAGCTTTCCAAGGTGTTTCAAACTCCATCTGCCGCTTGGTCTGTTTTTTCCAAAGACTCTTTTGGCTTTATTTGACCCAGCTAATCTGTAAGTAGCCCTATGTTGTACCTTACAGCTACACTTTGCTAACAAAACAATCGAGGGCTCGATCTGTTCGGCCAAAGTGTGCAGCAAAGCAGGGCGACCACTTCCAGCAGTATGCTGACCAGTTGTTACCGTGGAGACCACAGCGTTGCAGATGCAGCCCAGCTGCAAAGGAAGGTGTAACATTTCAAGCCCCAGCTAATTCACAAAACAGTGGCAAACCGTCTAAATGCCCAATGTCATCATTTAAGGTGCTGCAAGACAGAGCTGACCCCTGTTTGCCAAAGCTCATTAAAACTAATGACACCGCTGTGTATCTCAGTTCTGTGGACCAAATTTTAACCATTAAAAGGTAATGACGCAGGTTAAGCACCACATTACAGCACCCAACAGATGGCCATGACGGTGCAATCGTTTTTATTCAAGTGGACGACCAACAGCTTAACAGGCTTTAAACGCAGAGCTGTTACTGGTTGGAAATCTTAGCATCTCAGTTCAATGTTTGCCCTTAGATTCTGTTTTTTAATTCAAACCTGATGATTCTGGTGTAATTATTATAAAATGTAGCTGTAAATATGTCCACATTTTCACATTAAGCAGTAGATTCATTTTGTCTCATTAATTGTAAGACCTGTTTGTGACTTACTTCATCACAACATGTGCCCACTTAGCACAATAATGATGTGCTTCCTATGTTGTCTTTAATTAAAAAAAAGATTTAAAAAAAGCTGTTTTGTGATTTAAGTTAACATTGTTTTAATATTGTGAAATACATAAATTTGAATCATCTCATTAATTTTAAAATATATCGTAATTTCATTAAAAGTAATGACAAGAAGACAATTTCTCTTTAACATCAAACACTTTTTCTTTTCTTTGTTGAAAGATTCTGCTTAACTAAATATGGTAATTGTCAAACATACTGCAATTGACATAATAGAGTAAATAAAAAGGTGTGTACACTTCTGAGCTCCTTTGCTTCAACACTCTGTAGTTTTCAGTAAAAAAAAATAAAAAAAATAGCTGAAATAATTATCATTAGTCTGATCTTATATTGTAGGCGCATGAAGAGATTAAAAATTAAAACAGCAGAGAAAAAAACCCTTAGATTACTGAGTGAGCAGGGGCTCATTAAAACTCTATTAATGTTGGCAATTATCAGGTTTCTAGATGTTTTTTGCAGAACATAATCAGTTTATACTACAACAGATGTTGTAATGTTCCTGGAATTCCTGATTTTAGCTTCTTATGGAATCATTTAACTGTGAATCTCTGTGTGAGTTGTGTTGTGTTGTGAGCCTTAGTGTGTAATTCTTTTTCATATCTGCACTTAGACAAAGCAAAGGAAACTATGACCGGCCTTTCTCCTGCCTGACCTTGCTGGGATTTGTGTGCTGCTGATGACACCATATAATCGTCATTAGTCTGTGAAGGCAGTGTTTTAAAAGTCAGAGCTGATGAAAGGGGGAATGCTATAACGGGGGTGATGTGGGGGATCAAATCTGGAAGCTGAGCGCTCTGAGTTGCCCAAACTTTCCTTCAACATCTTGCCATGAGAAGCGCTCAAATATGCAGGGTTTGGCAGCACACTTCTCTCTGCTCACTGCCAAACAAATGGTGTTGCCACTCAAAATGTTATTTTGTCGGTTTTTTCATTTCTTTCGCTTCATGCAGAGTGGAAAATAATCCTGAGAGACATTTTATTGTGCCTTTCTTTGATATTTCACTCCACTTTTCAACATGCATTAAGCTCCTTAATTCATAAATATGCAGAAAAATAATATTTAAATGTAACAGCAGATTAATTTTTATTAATCTGCTGTTAAAAAATATGCGCCCAGCCATATTTTCATTCAGATCTCGGAGCTGTTTGGAAGAAATAGGGTTATCAGACGTGGGGGGAGGTGGGGCATAAAAGATCACCCCCTGCCCCTCACTTAACTCTGCCTTTGACCCTTGAGAACAACAGAAAAGCAACCTCAGAGAGTTCCCAAGAGACCAGTCTGGGACAGAGATCACACCACTGGGCCATTGCGCCAGTATAATTTCCCCCTCTGCATCCAAAAACTGCGCCATGTGCTGCGCCAATCAACCTCCGGGGCTCAATCAGGCAGGTTTTCTCATTGACGACGTCGTTCTCAGCCTCTAAAGCTGCCTTTGATCCTCCGAGCGGCCAAACAAGCTGCAGCGGGGCCGATGTCTTCTTCAGCTGTGGCCCCTCGGACAAACTCTGACTGCAGTTCAGGGGCTGAGAGTCCTGCGTGTTTTCTTAGGTGTGAGAGGTTCCCAGAGAGCAGGGCTCGCCAAACGTTTTGGCACATTGCGAGAAATATCCGCATTGTATCCTTACGAGCTGTCAGCGGTACAATTACCCGAAGCGGCGCTGTTCAGGCTGACAATCTGTTCATTTTAGGTGAAAATTAAACGAAAGAGACATTTAAGCTTAAATCTATTCATATCCTTGTCAGATTTAAGTACAAATATGCTAAATAAATATTATTGTGTCGTTCAGATATTCAACCAAACACTTTGTTTCTGATAGAAAATGCCAAAAATATGTTTATATACATTTTATTTTTTTAAAAAATCTATTAATACTTTTTAAATATTCTATAAGAAATTATTATAAGCAATTAGTAAAGTGGGTATGTGCAGCTTTTTACATCTTTCTGCTGGTATTTTTATGAATAATATTTGGTTGCTATCACCTTCATCTGCATCTTCTTTCGCAGATTCTCTATCAAATTCAAGTCAGTACTAAGACCGGAGAACTTCAAAATGTAAAAACCTGAGCTAAACATAATAGGAGTGCAATTCATTGAGTTAAAGTCACGTTTTACAAAAAAAATAATAATTAAAATTTCACATCAACAGTTCCAAATATCTCTCTAAAAAGTCTTGGTGAGAGTCTGTAACATCCTCAAGCAGTTACTCAGCACACACAGATCTCTACAGAGGAAATGACCTTCAAACGTAAGCATTGTTTGAAGAAACTTCCTGTAAGCTGAAACCTGGAGTAACATTTCTTCATGTTTTACCTAGCTATTTTCTGTACCGAGCTGATGTTATTGCTTGGTCTTCTGTCCTTAAACCTGGTGAGCAGCTGTGACATTTTGCATGAGGCTTTATCTGTCTGAGTCCCAAAGGTCGATGAGCACTGAGTCGTCTGCAGAGATCAGAGCGAGCCATCGTGCAACACGACATCAAGCATCAAACCCCGTCCCCTTCTCTGTCACGTCAATACATGACAAACAGAACTGATTGGATTACCAAACCACTGGCGTTGAGCCACACATTTCATGTAAGTGCTTTGTCATGTGATGAAGACTCGAGTGATGATGAATTAAGACCTAACGGCTAAAATAACTGCATTAACCCACTGGGGTTTGCTCTCGTGCTTGGAGCCCAAGTTTCCGTGTTCCCAACATGTGATAGGGGAGGAGTGTGGAGGCACGCAGTGTTTGGAGGAGACTCGGATTACTGCAGTGGGATCAGGCCTGCTGGTGAACAAAGACAAGCACTCTGGCAGCGAACCGTTCCAGAGCAGTTTCAACAGTTTTTATGGACTTCTAATAGCCATGAATGCTGGTGTGAGTGCTAAGTTTTTTACTACTTGTGTTTGCTTATCCTTATAAACAACTAAGTGATAAATACTGGCATGATGCAAATTGGTAAATGAACAAAGAATGTCTTTGTTTTTCAAAGATCTTATAAATTTTTGTAAGACAAAACACCAATAGGGCAGCCGTCAGCATGCAGTTGAAATCTGAAAAAGAAAAACTGTGCAAACAACTTGCAACAGAGTAAATGATTTATTGTTGGTCAGCTATGTGTACAAATTTTAAAATAAAATGCAAAGTTTCAACAATCTGTTAAGCTTTGAAAGCAACATAAATACATTCATAATTCATGTCAATATAAAATATGTACAAATTTTTGTCCTCCTGGTTCAAGTGAGAAAAAGCCAAAATTATGCATCACAACCAGACAAATTAGAGCAAAACATTGGAAATTTTAAATAAAACAAAAAACTCTTCAGACTGTTTCAGTTTTCTGAGGGTTCAGTGGAAAAGTTGAGTTTCTCATCATTTGTGATGCTGTCCACAATTGAGGACAAACGCAAGAGGCTGGAGGACGCAGAAGACTCACTGGTCACTGAAAGCAAAGGAAAGTGTTACTTGTGTTTTAATCAAAAGAGATATGAAACCAGGGTAACATGCTTGTACAGTGTACAAAATGTCATAACATTAAGTAATATTTAACTGCCAAGGCACTATGTTGAATATAATTCTGTTATTTCAAGTTGGCATTACAATTAATGAAGATAACTGCTGCAAAGACTGGCTTCTTGGGCTTACATAATGTCCACAACAATAACTGATTGTTCGGCTTTTGCAAACATTTCTAATGTTTGTGGAGGGCAGAGTAAATGTTGTAAAACCTGCTCAATAACTGTAAATAAATGCAACAATGCATGGTGCACCAAAATGCATTTGCTTTCAAAAGGCAAAATGACAAACAGAAGTCAATCAATCAGTGTACACAAATTCCACTTTAACATGGACCATTAACTTCTAATTAATTTGCACACTGGTTGAACAATTGATTTATATGTACTCTTTGCTTCTGTCTTTATCATGATCAACACTGGGAGTACTGCACATTGTGGGTCTATTTGTATAACTGTCCTGGATACATAACCTTTATTGATAGAATTATTTAGACAAGAAAAACTACAGTAAAAGTGGGCTTTTAGCTGTCATGTTCTGTCCAAATTTAGACCAAAGACATTGAAAATGAGGCCCATAATACACATTTTGATGTAGACTATTTCATATTGTTTACTTAGAAAGCATCATTGTCTTTTCTATATCTGTTTAATGAAATTTATATTAATTTATATAAGCAGAGCAGAGCAGGACATAGCTCTTCTTCCTTTTGGCCTATAAGCATTGATCTTTTGCAAGCATTGGGATTTCTGCAAATACGTTATCACAAATCTGCATCTATGTACAGCAAACTGGTATTTTAGAAGAAAAAGAGAGAAATTAACATACCAGAGGATGACTGAGAGCTAGATTGGTTTACCAAATATCTGAGATGTTGAACCAATGTGAGCCCATGCTATAAGAGTGGATTAGGACCACTAAACACAATTTGAATACAAAGACAAATCCGACTTTAATATCAGAAATCTGATTAATGCCGATGGGTTCGTGAGAGCAACTAGCATCGATAATAAGTGTGAAGCATGAAGGAGGAGAATTAACTTTCTGGAGGGACGTCAGATTTAAGTGTTTTTTTTGTTGTTTTTTTTTTACATGGTCAATGAAAGAATATAAAACGATATAAAGAAAACATCTAAATGTCCAGATCGATATCTCCTGCGAATCCCACAGACAGTCAATATTTTCAACTAGAAAAATTCAATTCATGGAAAAGGCAACAATGATGCAACTTTGCTAAACAATTTGTGTCACTTGCAAAAAGTGAAGCAGCATCATCTGTTCAATGATGAAACTATGAAAACTATTGATTATTGGGTTTGCATCAGCTCAAACTGCCTCAAGACATTTCTGAATAAGATCTGCTTTTTTCTTTTGGCCTGCAGATGGTCACAGCGGTTAGCTTCGCCAAGCCAGAAAGAGATGAGAACCTGCACATTGCCAGTTGTGGCAATACTTAGTTCATTAACTGCTTTCTTGCATTAATTGCAAGAAATTGCTGACAGATGTACCTTCTCTCTGGTTCATTGCTGCGTTGGAATGATCAGCAGAGGTCCGCCAGGTCTCAGAGGACTTCTTCCATTGATACTCATCGCTGGCAAGCTGCTGAAGCAAGACAGAAAGATTTTACTTATCCTACCCATGAATAAATCTAGAATTCCTAAATGTTGGTGACAAGCTCGAATAAATAAACAATACACAGTAACAAAACGGGCAAAAATCAATTTAAAGTTCAAGTATGGACTTGGATGTCATTTGAAAGTCATTTCATTCCCCCGAGCACACTTTGAAACAGATTTAGAATACCAACTGGATATACCAACTAGGAGGAATTTCCTCTGAGGAGAGTGAATCAGTAAAAGCTTACATTAAGCTCTTTGGTGTTCAATGAAGTTCCGTTTTGAATTTTCTCTTGCTCGTCCAGAGTCTGCAACAGGTCCTGTAACCTTTCAATGTAACTTATGGCGCTGCGTAAAATCTCCACCTTGGGTAGTCTCTGGTTGGGATTGGCCACGGTCTTCTTTTTTAGCGCATCAAAAGCTTCGTTGATCTTCTTCAGCCTTCTCCTCTCCCGGAGCGTGGCGGCCTTGCGTCTGTCTGTCGGTGCTGACTTTCTCTTGCAGATCTTGCAGGCCCACATGAGGCACTGGCCCTCGCAGTGTGACTGGAGACCCGGAGGGGCCAGCACATGCTCCTCTCCGCTGCTTTCCCCCCCTGTCTCCGACGGGACATTATCCTGACCTGGGGACAACGGGCTGTCATTGCTGTTAGAGTACAGAGAAGAGACCCCTGTGATGTCTATGTGCTGTAATGATCCATGATCCGCTTCCTCCAAGTAACGCAAATCACTGAAAAGATAAGTGCTGGTCTCAAAAAGGTCCATCATATTGTTGCGTCCTTCTCTCCGTATTGACAGTGGAACTCTGGCATTTAAATAGAGCAGTGGGGACACAGTCAACAGACTTATATATAGAATGTGAAACTCTATCCAACACTGGCTGCCACACTGCAACAAGCATATTAGTTTTGAATGGGTCTCTGCTGCACACTGACTTTGTGTTGGGAATAAATACATTGAGGCATTCAGAAGCTATTAAAGAGTCACCTCAAATTTCATGACAGGTGCTATAACTAAATACATATGAACAAAATGGCTGCATTATGGTGTTATTTAATGTCTAAAGGAAATCACTTTTCACTTTTACTTTACAGGAGCAGCTAAGGTGTTGCCATGTTAAAAAAAGGCTTAAATCATATCTTTCTTTGTCTGAATTAACTATATTACCATTTATTTATTTATTTATTTTGCAATAATGCAATTAACTGGATGTTAAAATCCAGCTGGACCATTTCAAAGTGATATAGATCAGGGATAAAGGGAGGGACAAGAGGAAGGAATTAACAATTAAAGTGTCCTTATAAGAAGGACAGAAAGTATAGTTTTCAGAAACTTGTAAAGCTGCTGTTCGTTTGTAAAATTCTGTTAAAATCTAACAGAAGGCTGAGTCAAATTTTTATTTGCTTTGGTACCAATTTCTGATTCTTTTGAAAATGATTTTCAGCCACAGCATTCTACTGAGACGTCTCCACTAAAGGCACAATGATCTTGTTATGGCTGCCCATGCAGGTTGAGTTGTGCTGCTCAACCTCAGTGTATCATTTTATACTGTGGGCCACAGAACATAAGTTGTTTTTTTTACTCTCATGGTTATGTTATGTCCTTGAAAAGTGCTGAAATGATTAATCATAGGATACTGGCCAAACATGCTTGACTTTCAACATCTTTGTTAAGGTTATATTTGGACACCAAAGGCTGGCTGACATGGAGGGGAAAATGTAAAGAATTACCTCTGATGTCAAAGACAAAGATATAAATGGATACAGTCCACTTCCATTGGTTTTCATCTTCTGTCATGATGTAGTAAGGGAAGGACCCAAATGCAGACATAGTGTCTAAAAACAGAGTTCTTCAACAGTGAACAATATGGAGAAATTATAGGGCAGATATGGAAAAGATGTGGCAGAAGGAAAGCAGGAAAAGAGAGGGGGAAGACTAATTATCTCCAAAAAAGCTGAATTTAAACCAACACAGATCAAAGAGAAAAGAAAACACAAAAAGAACAAAACACAAGAACAAACCAAAAACTAAACACAAACGAATAAACTAATGTGACATCACCTTTCTAACAATAAAGGCGTGTTGCCAAAAGTGGCAAGATTTATTGCATATAAAAGAACAACGAGGAAATTATCAAAACACAAATGAAAACCAAAAAACCCACAAGGATTTTAACACTTTCTATTTTGAGTTGTTTATCTTTGGTTTAACACCTGGTAGTTTTCCAAGGTTCCACAATGGATCTTTAACTACAAAAATACCATTTCAATCAGTGAAGCATATTTTTCCTATTTATTTAAATGTAGATAACTGTGTTTCAAGCACAGTTAAGATAATTTATTATTGTGCCTAAAATAAAATTGCTATTTTATATGATTAAAAATTAGTCAAACAGATTGTTAACATCCTGGAATTACAGCATTTAATCATGGCATCATTCTTACTACTTATTAGGAAGGACTAATAAGTAGTCCTTCCAAATTCTGAGACCCAGTACATTTCAGGATGGTATAAGAATCTTTGGCAAACTTAGAAATGTTAATTTCTGCTACTAAATATTTTCCCTTGGAAAAAAGTCAGTGCATTTCTCCTTTGGTGCTTTTAAACAGATAAGAAATGAATTTCCAACCAACTTCCTGGTAAATATAGACAGGAATGTGCAGTGTCAAAACAGCTTTGCGAAATGTGTGCATAGGACATTATAAATAGAAACTTGCCTCATTCATTTTAGATCAGAGAAAAACATAAAAGCATCTGAGAAAGTGATGTATTGCCTGTGGCATATTTTTTACAACCTTAAAGGGCTACAATTGGAAACTTCACAGGCAGGAATGTGAGGGATCCCTGCTTCTGTGCAGCTGCATGACCTTGTGCATTGAAATAAAACAAGATCAGACAACAGCTTTTGAAAGAAGAGGCTATTTAAGTGGATTGAGAGCCTCAAACATGGGTTCCCCAGGAGGAAGTTTTTGAATGAATCAAATGTTAACAGTATGTGAGAGACTCTGAGCAGTCCCAATCACATCTAATTTTGGTTGCTGTAGTAACTTGTGGTTTTGTCTGAAAGTGTTGACAAATTGCCCATCAACTAAAATATAACGTGTCCACTTTATTGGTAAAACTTTATACTTTTCAGTAATCTTTATTCAAAGTTATCAATCATGTATTATGCAAATATTTTTGTGCTTTTGAATCTATTTACCTAAGAAAAATGTTTGACATGTTTTGAGACAAATGTTAGCGTAACAGTCCAGCAAGGTCTTATTATTCTCATATTTTGGGGAACCTGTACTGCCATTTGTGGGAATTGGTTGTTTTGACTAGACGTATATTTCTTCAAGGACATTTTGAAGCAACCTTGGTAGAGAAATTAATGTCAGTTAATGTTCGCCCCAATAAACCTCACAACACTGGATCATATTTAAATGCAGATGATACAATTAATCAACAACATATTGTATTTGTTCTTAGATTTTTTTTTCTGTTGTGTGTTAAGAGTTTTAACCTCATTGAGACATTTTACCTGGGTAAATAAATATCTGCACACAAAAAGTTGAAACTGTCTTATTTTTATACAATTACTGATAGTGCACACATTTTACATACAGATACAATTATTGGAAACCTCTCCACTTGCTCAAAAGGTATTGAACATTTTGGAATGTACACTACATCATAAATGGTAAATGTAATGTATATTTTTTAGGCATGAATTATTCAGAAGTGCATACATTTTTATTAAGCATTTTATGTTGTGAGCTTGCCAAGCGACATAAGAGAGTTCTCTTGAGAGAGCATTTTAAGTCTGTCTTGTCAAAATGAACTATTACCTCCTATGTTGCTGTAAACAACAATTGCTAGCACAACTTCTTATTCAGTTTCCTATTAAAAAATACACGTCCATGTAATTAAAATGACAATGAATAAGGAGTGATGATGAATAAAGTGGATTACAAATAGAAAATGGTTTCAAATTAAGTTTCATGTGAGATCAAAATCGGCCTTTATCATCCTGTGGCGAACTTAACGCATCTTTGAGATTAATAGAGTCTTGTCCCTGCTGTGCAACGACTGTGTATTCTCTCCCCAGGGCTATCCTGTGCATCCTGAGCCTGATCATAAATTTACCGTCAGTGCCAAGGGGTTGACGCTTCAGCTGTCAGGAAGAATCATGGCGTTATCTGGGGAAGAAACTCAAACTGGAGGATCCGGCTTCTTTTGGAAAAAGGAGTCAGAGAGGAGTGCAGAAAGTGTAAATCAGTCTGGAGTTCAGTGAGCCACAAAGCTGGCACCTCTGCATTACAGCTAAGGGGCAAAATCTAATACAGTGGAGTCGAGTCAGTATCTGGATCTAAAATGTCTACATGAAACATGGTGTTTATGCTTATCCAAAGTCAATTAAATTGTCTCTCTAAAAAAAGCAGAAAACACAGGACAGAAAGATGAAAGCTTTTGCAAAAAAAATAAAATAAAATAAAAATTGTCAAAGTTTTAGAAAGTTATTCTGGCTCCGTCCAAGGATGAAGACATTTGCTTACTGCCACATCTCTGTTCCTCAAATTAACAGGTGCACAGGAAGACACTTTTCATGGGGGGCTTTACCTAAACAATCTGCAAAACCCATTGTTGCAACAGGAGCTTCCCATTCCTACAGATCCACCGAGTGCAGGAACTTTAGCCATGGCAGCTATTAATCTTCTGCATTAACGCAGCATCAGCAGCAACGTATAAACAAAAACTACTGAACAATAAGAGCACATTTGTAATTAGACTGTATTCCCAGTTGCATCCTGCATAACTTAGCATCATTATCTAAAGGCAGTTATAAATAACAGAACAAGTTTTAAATCTTTGGTGTGGCTTGTTTGGTTTTAACTATGAAGTGGTTATTTTTTCCAATAAACAGACGTCAGCACATTTTAGAGTCTCTCGAGTTATAGTCTACAAAATTTTTCCACTCATGTGTTTTAAAGTTTAATTTAGGAATATTGTAATCCAGCACCCTCAAATCCCCCAACCTTCTACCTCTGCAGAAAAACAAAACTTTCTTGCAACAACGGTGACCACCTTTTTGGAGTATGTGACTAAATTTAATATCAAATCATTCCATTCTAACAGTAGGTGTATGTTTAGAGGTTGTTGGACTGGAAGGTGAAAATAGGAATTGAAAAAATCTATATGCGAACTTGGATTTCCTCAGAAGAAGCCACACAAATTGTATGCATGTTGGTGATTTCTTTTTTATAATTCAGTTATCTGGGGAAAAAAATGTTTAATGCGGTCATAGAATGTCATTAGTCTGCTAATATTTGGGCAGGTTAAAGCAATCTGACAACATGACAGTTGTTTTCCGCAAAAATTACCTTGTTCAGGGTCAAAGGGGGCTGTTGAGGCCTTCCCCAGCTGTCATGGTGCTACAGCTGTCATCGGACTGTTGGACAGGTCGAAGGTCCATCACAGGGCTTGTATGACACGGACAGAGAAATTCAAGATTGAAAGAGACTTAAGTTAACAATTTCCTTTCATAACAAAATGCAAATCCACCACTATTGTATACATGGTTTTAAATCCTGCATCTGCTGGCTACTTCAGATTGGCTTGGGATTTTATTCTTTACTGAATTAAATTGTGTATTTTTATTTTTTAAACTCTGGTTGTATTAAATTATAAAGAATTTGACTGGATTACATGTAAGTGGATTTAAATTGGACTTGATTGTATCTTTGTTGTCCTGAAACTGTTGTTGTTGAACGAGATCCTGCATTCAAATCACATCCAGGATATGAAGATGCATTGACATTACATTTTCTTGTTGTCTTCTACTGTTGCCAACTTTATGCTCAGTGCGAACAGATGGAGTTCCTAAGATGGATCATTTTTTTAGCACTTGGCATTAAAAACTGAATTCGACATCAGGATCCAATTTTAATCTCTGCATCTGAATCTATATGATTGATCTGACTAATTTGATTATGCATTTCAGAATTGCATCTATTCATCTTGCAAAGTGCCTTAAGATTACGTCTGTTGTGAATGGTGGTATATAAATAAACTGAATTAAAACGGAATAAAAACACTGAACAAGTATTTAATAAAGACTGAAGCAGGATGCTCAACTTACATGATACTGACCAGAATTCCTGACCTCTACAATGTCAAATATCACTTAACCTAAAATATTAAGTGAGATATTTAAGTTACATTCTCAGAATATTTTGCAAGAGCCTGTTGAAAATTGCACAATTTTGACACATTGAATAAATCATATTAGCATTTGCCAGCTAGATGCCAGGGTTCCTTTATCAACTCTCTTTAGCACTTCTCAACGGTTCATGCAAAACCTCCAAGCCTATCATGTTCTCCAGCATCTTATGCTCTGTATGCACATGTCACGTTCATGTGATTTTTCTCCCTCAGAGGGGTGTTAGAAGCAGGATCCAGTTAGGGCTGCTGCTGACATGGGGGTCACAGAAAGAACTGATAATTAACATGAACTGTAGGACCACCTCAAGCAGACTCTTCTTCTCCCCCCACCCTTTGCCCCGTTCTCCCACCTCACTTTCTACCATTTCAAACACCTCCTCCACCCACCCATCCACCCGCTCCCCCCTCTATGTCCTAACAGCATGTCCTGTCCCAGACAGGCTCACTGGGCTGCTGGAGAGGAAACGCTGAGCACCGTGACGGACACACAGCATATAACCCAGCTCCACACCTGGGATATGAATTAGCCAATCAGGGGTTAAGTACTCTGGTCATGGGCCTGATGACAATACTTCACCTGAGATCACACCCTTACGACCTGCGGGGTCACCAGACCTCGGACTCAGGGTGTGAGGAGAGGCCTGCAGAAAGCAGATCATATCTCAATACGGTTATGAATCATAGAAAAAAGGTGGTTTTAAAACAGAATGTAAGAAAATTAGGTTTTTCTGTTTTTTTTTCCTTTTTGCCTTTAGGATGCAAAATTAATAAGAGAACCATAGAAATCTTTATCAGTAATTTTCCTTCTTTCCACTGTTTTTATGTGTGTAAACATGCACAGCTTCTAAACTAGACAGAGCAGTTTGTGAATTTTGTTAACAGTTATTTAATAACTGTACAATTTTTACATTTTCAGAATCTTTCACTCCTTGTGAAGGAATTGATTTTATAATATTAACCAGATGTTCCCTTTTTATGGCCGTGTGAAGCCTTCGGTTTGTGACACATCCGATAGGTTCTTTGTTTCTCGCAACAAGGCTAAAAACCATGTGTTGAAATTTAAAGTGGGGTTGCAGGTGTTGTTTTCAGGCTCACTTTCTGACTTAGTGACTTTTACTTTTACATACAAACTGTGTGGTAGTGGAGTGCAAAAAGAAATGTGTCTTTCATGCACAGTAAATCCAAAAACACAATGTACTTTTGCTGACAAAACTGGGTTTTTAACAGAATCAGTCTCGTGTTAGCTGAAAGTCTTTAAATGGAAGCTAGATTTTCTTGAAAAAGCCTTCAAGAAAAAGGCTTTTTCTTTCACATTACCACCATTTGTGGAGGTAATGTGACAGCTCTTGTCACATTACCACCACAAACTTGATGTACTTTATTGGGATTTCATGTAATCAAAAATAGTTAATGGGAAATAAAAACATAATGTACTTATTTTTGATCTCATGTACTCTGACACCCATAAATAGTAATAATTCCAGTTCAACCTCATCTCATTAGTAAATGTTGTCCAAGTTTGTCGATATAAATCCAGTTGTTTTGTGAGGAATTTTTTGGGGTAATATTATTTAAACAGCCAAATTGATAAAGATTAACCACAATAGGTTTGCAGTGTTACTGCAGAAAAAGGTGGTTCTACAAGCAATTCACAGATACATACACTTCAGATTTACCTTCCACTTCACACTTTAAAAAAATGCATACCTTGCACTAGAGTGTAGCATAAATTCAGGTAAAATATGTTGAAGTTTGTGTTTGTAATGTGACAAAATGTAGTAGAGTGTTGGAAATAGCTTTGCGAAGCATTGTAAACACAGAGATAATGTTGAGGTATCATAGATGTTTACAATCTCCAGCCTTTTACTAATAAACTAAATGCACGACATGCTTTGATTTTCTCAAAAATGTTGAATACCTTGCTCGGTGTAGTTCAGCGGTGGGGTATCAGCAAAAATGATCCCCAGTTTCTGTTCATTAATCATTCTGCCACAGAGCTCAACTACTTAACCTATAGCCCTCCTTTTACAGACAGCAGCCTGAAATTATATGGCAGGAAATGGGAGATTTGATAATATCATGAACTGGATATGCCATTTCCTTCAGCAGAGAAGGTTATCAGTTATGCTTTTAAAAAGCTTTAAAACCCTTTGGGCTCCTGGTGCATTTTTGGGCTTTGCCTGAAAATGAGGATTTCGTTATCAGCTTTAGACCACTTTGGTGGAGACTTAGAAATGCACCGAGAGTTTACTTTTTTTTCCATACATTATCTGAAACCGCCCTATTTCTATGCAACACCTGCTTATTGTGACAGTCGTTCTGCACAGAGGAGAGCCAGACAAGGCTAAGGTCTTGAGCAAACAATGACTCCTCATTTTAGGGCAGCAGGAACTAGGAGACAGTATCACAGGTCTCACTGCCTGCATGATACCATCTTCTAATCTGTTTTGGCTTGGCTTACTCAAACTCACAGCCCAGACTCTATGGTGATCAAACAAATCAGAGAGAAACTGTCTCTTGAGCTAAGCTAACAGACGGCTCCTCTCACTCGTGCCCTGAGCTGTGTGGTTTAGACCGAAGGCTTGAGTTTCAAAGGCTAAAGAGGAGGAGGTGGGGGACTGATGGCATCTGCCTTCTCTCAGTCGGATGGAGCAAGGATTCTGTTCAAAGGCACAGCAGCTCAAGTGCATCAATTAGCGAGGGAAAGAGCTCGCTAACTTCCCCAATCACTGGCAAACTCTGCGTGACCTCAGAGCATTATATTATGAGGCATGATGATTGTGTTGCACGCTGGTCAGGCAATGTCAATAGACCTCTTGCAAATGGCCCGGTAGTGATGGAGTGGCTTAAAGGGTTGTTCCTGCAAATGGACATAAAGAATAATAATAACCGTATTCGGTTTTTTGAAGCCACTCTAAAGAGGTTGGCAGATTTTTCCAGCTGTTTGCATTTCTGTCCCGTCGTTGCTTCAGTTGTAATAAACACCGAGAGTGACCGTTGCAGCTTATCACCTGACATCCAATGGTAATTTAGTTTGGAGTGATCTGAAGGCCACTCCTGATTGATTCTGTCCTCATTCGGGAGAGTGATGGATTACCCTCTTGCCACTCGGTCAGTTTGGTGTTGAACTCCTGCGCCCACCAGACAAAGCCACTGATGGGGACTTAGAGAAGGCACTGGCCTTGACCGAGAAACAGACGATAGTAGATCTATTGTCTAGCCCAGTGAGGTGAAGCATTGACCCCAGTGCTCTTAGTGCATCTGACCCTTTATCAGATGCACTGATATTAATGCACTTAATATCAGTGCATTAATATGCACTGATATTAATGCACTTTTTCAAAAGGTAAATATCATGAGAGGCATTTGCTATAAGATACATGCACAAAAAATTGGAAGCCGAATCTAAATCAAAAGAAAAGCGTGCCTTTGATGTTGCAGCCTGTAAATGATATGATGAAGCATCATTATCAAGAGCATCACGCTGCCTTTGGGAGTCGAGGATGTCGCCAGCAATAATACAAAATGAATCCGGTCATCAGCAAGTGTGACTGTAGCCATGGCAACCCCCATGACAATGATCCACCAATATTATTTTTTCCTGAAATGTCTGAGCCTAGAACAAAGCGAGTTTTGTTACACTGAAAAAAAGACTGCAAAAACAAGAGGAGATCTTTGTTTTTAGGGGGATAAAGTACCCAACTCCAGGAGAAACTAACTGGATATTGATAAATGTCAGTGTTGATGAGCGAGAAGAGTGGGACTGCTGCGCTGTAGAATTGCTTTTATGGGGGTATATAATTAAAACAACAGATGAGGCCACAGAAAGTGCTGAGTGGAGGTGATAATATGATAGCCATGAAGCCTCGTGGGGTCTAGAAAATTCAGAATTATTCCCTATATAATAAATTGCTAAATGCTGGATTTGTTATGGACATGTTATAAACTCCAGTATTATTCAAACTTGGTGGCACATAAGGTTTGAGGCATTGGTGAAGCAGACGATGAAAACATTATCTAGATGATGGAGCGCTGTTTTTGGAGGCTTTTCAGAGTAAAAGACAAAGAACTGTTGGTTCCAGTTGGGTTTCACTCTGAAAGGACTTACAGCTCTGGATGTTAGATAAAGTCTAGGATGTTTTTACACACTTTATGCCACATGATTACCATCAGAATGCCAATTCTTCAAGTCATTCTCAATTTGCTTCACCCATATCTTCTGCAGCACATTACACTGGACTGGATCCAAGGGCGTAGGTTTGGTCTAAGTTTTGGTGGGACCTTACAACTTACTGACCAACCCCCCCCCCAAACCAGGTCCGGGCTATACATAAGGAAAAACCGCGGCACAGTGCACTGCCCAGGAGCGCCGACCATTTTTCACCAGTAGGGGGGGCACCACATTGGCTTAACAACCCCCTCCCCCCAACCATAACAAAGTTTCCGTTCCGCGTGTGGCCAGCTGGCCGCAGCCTGTTGCAGCTAATCAAAAAACGTATTTCCACGTTCTTTGAGCCAATAGCGCCATGGGTCGTCATAGTTCATAACAGCAAATTTTAAAATGAATGCTACCACAGTATATTGAAATATTAAACTAATCAATGTAGATTTTCGTTTATTTATTTTGTTTTTGTTCAAAAATACATTTTTTTTTTTTTTTAATTAATATGGCAAAAATTGGTCGGGACTATTTTATATCCCTTGAATATTGGTCGTGACATGTCACGACCGTTCATACCCAAACCTACGCCCATGACTGGATCATAAATCAAAAAACGAATCCAAAATTTAAACTACCAGATTGATTTGATCTGAAAATGGACACTTCTCTTGTTACTCAAGTATTGACCCTTTGCAGTTGACGTCACTCTCTTCGAAACCCCGCCCGTTCCGCCATGACAGACGTCAAAACAGCCTACGCGCTAATGCAAAACCAGTTAAAAAACGCATATGTGGTTGCCTAATATCGCTTTTGTTTAGTTTAATTTGCAGTAAAAATTGTCACAGCGTGCTGCGCGGTCGACTGCACAAACAAACAACGGTGAAAACCAAACTTTCATTGTATAACACGAGGAAAGATGCGGCGGCGATGGATAATGACCGTCAACCCTCGGTGTAACCGCGGATTTACAAGGTAAGAAGATTAACATTCATTTAATTAATAAGTAAGTAAGATTAGAAAGATATAAAATATTATATTATGGCGACGGTAGGCGTCTAACTGTCAGTAACCATGGAAACGGTGCCCCACCATCATGTAGCCTAGCATGTACGGAAAAAAGTGGTTAGCTTCTCATCTTTTGTAAGTTTTTAAGGCTGGTCCGCCGTTTATGACAGTGATATCAGTCATGTAGTGTGAATTAGGCAAAGTCGGTCATTTTATTAACACGTCAGGAGGGATGAAGTACGGGTCGGTTTGTGAGCTAGCTGTTTCAAGGCTCTGTCTATGAGCCCCAAACAGGTGTGTGACGCTCAAAGACAAATTAGCTTACAAGAAGAAGCCATGAATAAACTGGCGAAAACAATTTTGGAAAGTTCTGTTCAATACTCCCGGATCCTCATGTCCAACTTCCATCATGGCGCTTCGAATGATTAAGTGACGTAGTTGCAAATTGAGTCAAAATTAAGAGTACATGAGCAAAACTTCTGTGAAGATGGAGAAATCTATTAAAATATTGAACTTAAAAGATTAATGCATGTCATGGACCAAGGAAGCAAACAGGCAGGGTAACACAAGGAGACAGTTACAAACAATAAAAATACAGGAGCATAAATATCGAGGATTGTGATTCCTGACAATGAGAAGGTGGTTGATTATTGATTATTTAACTCCAGGAGCTGAGCAAAAACTCAAGGAAACAACAAATTAGGGTTAAACTATATAATTTAACAAGTAAATTAAAATGCAACTACTTATTTACTAACACAATAGATAATAAATAATGACATTGGATTACCAGAAGTTACTGGTCTAAGTCTGTTTACATTCAGACCACACATAAATCATTAAAATGCATTTTCATCCAGTTATTTTTTTGTTTGTATGTCTGTTCTAGCAAGCTCTTTTTCTTTAGTATTATTTAACTTGAATAAAATGCTTCTTGCAAATCTATGAACATTACCAGCATAATTTTAACATATTTAAAAATATGGGTTCTGAATATCTATGTCAAATAAACCCAAATCTTTGACCTGGCTATTTACGATCCTTTGACCTTGTGTGAAAGCAGTAAATAAAATGGGATTTAAAATTGATCCTTAGAATGTGGGCCATCCGTATGTGTGTGGCCCCGTAAGAAAATCCAGAGATTCTCACTTTTGACACTCGCATGAATTATTCTCAACAGGTTTTGTCTCCACATCCAAAACCTTTTTGACTTTTTGGACTAACGTTACAATCAAAACAAAGAAGAAATTCATTGACTATTGACAGTTCTGCTTCTGCAGGAGATTGACTCGAGCACATGCGGAGTTTTGTCGAAGCACATGTGCATCATCCTTGTTAAGAGACACAGCAGTGAATTGAACATTTTATTTCAGGAGGTGCATCTTTGTGGTTGCATGCAGGTCTGGAACAAAATGCAACAAAAAGACACACACACATACACACACAAGTGGTCAGAATTTGAAGAGCGTGCCCAATGTCATGCATTTCACTGGGCATGAAGATCATCACCATCTGTTTTATACCATAAAACATCTTGTATTACTGTTGTGGAAGTTATTGGAGATTGAATTTCATTGTGTGTTTAAAAGTGATGCAGGTGCGTACAGGAAAATGGTCAGACGGATGTAGTATTATTGATAGAACGGCGGCGGTGTAAGCTTTATTCATTTAGTGGTCTTATTGTAGGAAGTATTCAAGGAGGGATGTTTCACAGTAAACGAAGCCCAACAAATGAAATAATGACTCCAGAAAGTGTCTTACTAAAAGAAGCTCATCTGCTCTGCATGCAAACAGAACATCAGAAGCTGTGAGAAAAAGATTTTTTTCAGAGAAAGCTCTTGGCTGAGGTTTTAGTGGATCGTTGCTCTTAATGACTTAATCCAAGTTCAGTCTCAATGGTCTGAGCTCTTTGTATGTGCATATGAGACTGTGTAATCCTCACAGTGAGATGGGAGCCCAGAGCTGACCTCACTGTTTGGTTTCACAGAGTCTCCGGGGGCCCGGGGAGGTTCTGGGGCCGCTTTTTGCTGCAGAGCAGTCTGAAACACTGACATGGAGGCCAGGGTCCACGGGGACCGCCAGTCCCCAGATCTTGTTACCGCTGGGTTAGTCACGCTCTGTGAGATTTATGTGTGGAACAGTAGTGAGGGTTTGGGTTGCACAATACCACCAAAGTGTCGCGATGCTAATCCTCGGCAGAACTGAACTTCCAATGCCAAAGATGTGTGTGTAATAGTTCAGGAAAAAAATATATCAACTTCAACTGAGTTTACTTATTTGCTTCATTCATTACTGCTCTTCAACACAATTCCTCTTGGATTGTATCACTAATGCAAGAGATGTAGAGTTTGATTACATTCACTGTTCCTAAATTGACTTTTTTCCCATTGCTTCAAACTGTCTCCATTTGAAAAGAAACATATTTTCCTACAGTTCCTTAAAAGTTTAGGAAGGTAAAAGAAATGAGTGAGATTCTTGTCTTCACACAGTTCACAAAATTGGAATCTTCATATTTTCTAAATACCAGATATTTGTGATAAGGAGGGAAGAACTACAGTTTTCTGCAAGCAAGATTATACCTGCCAAACCTACTAAAATGTATAAAACTATAAAATATTGACTATGGTACTGTAATTATCAGATTTTTTTTAACAAATGTGTTCAATACTCTAATGGTAAAACCCTCCACTCTCAGTTATTGAGCACTAGAGTGACATATAGGGAATAATGTTGTAATTAGGATAAAAAGATGCCTTTATATTTTCATGTTTTATAAGAATAATGCTGACCTATATCTGATATCATAGTAAAGTGTTTGGACAACAATTTCCTCTTAATTTTCTAAAGGCAGAAAATTTTGCTATTGATATTAAAACAGTGATTTAATATCACTGTTACTCTTACGGTGGTTTCATTTTGGTAGGTGTTACATAGAATACAGCTATGGTTAATGTTTTCAGCTTTAGTTTCTATCTTTGTTTTAGTTACATAGATGGTACACCAGGCCCAGTTCTTCTTTCTTAGACAGAATCATCTATTACTGCCATTTATTTTGCATTCTGTTTGTGTGATAGAACATAACCTGTGTGATTCTGTGCTTTTTTAACCCTGTTTCTTAATTGTTTTGCTAATTTGTACATCATGAAAACTACAACAAAACACCTCTCTTTAGTGTGTTTTTGGTGTGTACAGCTTTTAATTTTCAGCTAATCTTTTATTTTAGTTCTTCACAACTTGACAGCCTTCTGTCAAGCTGTTTTGGACATAGATGGATTTTCTGTTTGTGATTTTAAACATTTTTGCAAGATTCCACCCGCTTCACATTGTTTGTTACTCTGTCATGCCACTAAATCTTTGATACTATTTGGATATTCATCCCAATATCTAAACAACTTGTGAATGTGGCTGACTACCCATCTTGTTGGCCATGTTTTGTCTTTAGATGGCTATAAAACAACTTCTAGGCTGATTAGTAAACTGTATCAAGGTAAGAAGAGTTTTAGTGCAAACATATGAAGAATTGTACTGAACAGATGTTAGAGACCGAAAAAGGTAATTTAGTTCATTCTCCTTCCAGAGATCCAACACAATTTTTATGTATTCAAATTACGTGTAATTAGATATTTGAGTCTTTTTTGCTGATTTTAGCAACAATCCAACAATAACAACAAAAAACTTAACTTAAGTTTATGTGAAGACCACACAGCAAGACAAATGGATCTGTGGTGGTCGTTTTTAAAGCAAGCACTTGTCCTGGCTGACATTTGGACAGGCCGCTAGTTAATGTGTTGTTTCACACTGTTTAGCCTTGATAGGGTGGGCTCGTGGTGTGGATGGAGCCAAGCAGGACCACCTCCCTGGTGACTGACCCTGGCTGCTTGGGGCAGGCGAACAGGTGGGACAGGACCTGGACCCCCAGTTGGGAGAAGATACTCGTCTTCCCTGATGTGTATTTTCAGGTAAATGTTTTTTGATGCATTTAGTTAATTTTGGCCCACAAACCATTAATTCTATCTGCAGAAAGAAGTATCATACGGCAAATATTGACTAAACAAAAGCTGAGTTATAACATCCCCATCTTAATGTGGGAGGTTTTAGCAGCCCTACGCTACATTGCAGAGACATAAGGACTGCACCCCCCTAATATACACACACGTGCACACCCCCCCCCCACACACCCACACACACCCTCCTCCATGGATGCAGACCACAAACAAGCAGCATAAACAATGCTGTGAGCGTTCCTTGTGTTTTATCTCCTCACCACCCACAGTTTACACCAGTAGGGAGCTGAAACTTTGCGCTGCCCCGGGTTCATCTCTGACTCCCCTAACTAATCACCATGCCCAATCCTATCACAGAGCAGCGCTCCACTCATTAAGGCTTAACCACCCTCTTGCCAGTCAGATTACCCAAACAAAACTGTAACTTTAAACTTCTTTTAGATAGTTTTTCAGTTTCCCACAAACCAGATTCTGCTGTCAGCTGTAAAAAATGGCAGCTTAATCTCTATTTTCGCCACTCTGGGGGATTTTAGATGTTATTTTATAAGAGCAGCACTGATGACAGAGAGCCTTTTGCTCATTTGGACATTCTTTGTGAGTGACTTCCTTTAGAGGTCGTGTTTGAGTTCTGAGTCATTTCTTCACGGCTCTCAAATGAAAGGAAATAAGGATGATGAACAATAGAGAGGAATTGTCTCATCTCAAACTGGTGATTCCCCTTATTTTCCCTCTGCTCTGCTGTCTAGAACTGACCTGCTTACTCATGCGGTAGCTCTTAGCAAAACAGAGCACTCCCATCACTATATTCATAGCGTAGAATTGAATAATTAACAACATGCTGTTTCCAGTACAAATCTTGTTGCTCCACCTACTCTTTCTGTCCCGGACTGAGGAAGATGAAAGGCGACGGCAGCGGTTGTTGGTTGTTTCTGTCGGACATGTTTTTCTTGATTCCTTCTCCCCATGTGGTCCCCACAGACCTGCTTTCACAAACAGCCTTCTGGCTCAGGGGAGAGGATATCAATTTGAATAAGAAAAGAGGCTCGACTTGGTAGCAGAGTTGGTAGATGTCACAGTAGAGATCTCCCCAGGAGCATTCAAAGCTTACGGCATGTGTACAAATCCCAACATCATGAAATCAGTTGATATATTAAAATATGCTTACTTAGTCCCACCAGAAGCATAATTCACTCAGACTGACACACCAATACAAACAGAAAATGTTTCCTTCTCAGGGAAGTACTAAGTTTTTTTTGTTGTTTTTTTGCTATGATTAACTTTAAATTTAAAAGACAGTTTTATTTAAGTAAGTAATTGATTTTCTTAGGTGGGGTTTTCATTTCTTTTTTTTTAAGTGGTTAGAGCTTCTTATCAGAAATAAAATTAGTTGGCCAGATCTCTAAGATATAAATCATGTCAACTGGTTCACCTCCTTTTATGTTCTCTGTTTCAAGGTTATATCAGTTCAAAAAACACCATGGAAAGTATAATAACTGAAGCAACATAAAAATGAACAATACAATGCTTTCTGACGCTGATATTAATAAGGAAACCAGTTTTAGCTGAAGGAAATGTGATGAGAGGAGATTCTAAATAATAGAAACTATTGCAGCAGTAAATTCAATATAAAAAGTATTGAACCAATATAGTGGACCCGCTATGTTCTCACAGGTCAGGCACCCTTTAAATATGCTTTTAACTGCCTATGTTCATAGTTCAAACACCAAATGTACCTTAATATGCATTAGTTCACACAGTAGAAGCCATCTTAGCACAAACAGAGAAGCTAATATCTACATTCTTCCTTATTACCGCTCTTGGAGGTATAGCCAGTCAGCACCAAAGAAAATAAGCGGTATCCTAGATTGGCTTCTTTGCAAACGAGCCAATAGCATGTTAAGTAGCATCATGCTAAGTATTTCAGCTTCCCAAGCTACATTTTTGTTTGAATATTTTAGATATACTCAGAAAAAAATCATCAAATTGGTGAATTTTCCATTAATAATTCAGAGTTACATTCCATAGAAAAATATACCAATATGTGAATCCACAAACTGCAAACCTTTGAGTTTAGATAGATGATTGCTCTGGACTTTACTGTGCTGTAATTAGATGTGTGATCTGAACTTATTCTTTATCCAAGCACTTGAGAGGCAACTCATCTAGGTAAGATGCTGACTGCACACAATTTCACTATATAGACTTAAAAATACTAACATTTCAGTGATATTATTATAATTTTATAACATTATTTTCTCATATAACAAACCTATACTAATTTTTACAATAAATCTCTTATTTGTGTGCTTATTTTTTGATATCCTAAAACAGACTAAGCTAGAATGCTCTGAGAATACTTGATTAAGCTAAGATTGCTAATTTTCACTGTTTAAAATAACTTTAAGACCTAGTGGGCGAGGTTTGTAGAATAAATAGTAGTCACTGGAGAATGAATATCATTTTCTCTATTAAACGAGAAAGAAGCAAGATTTTAGACCGATTGCTTGTCATTGCTGTCAGGAAAGTTACATACTAAACTTTCTGACAGCCTAGAAGAGATAGTGCATGACAGTGAAGAGCTGTCAAGATCTGGGGAGTAATGAGGCAAAATGTTTTTTTCTCGGATGCGTCTGTGTTAGCAGTTAGATGGTGAAAAAAATCATGGTATAAGTTGTGTTATTTCCTTACATTAGTTGCTTTATTGTGAAGTAAAGTTCATAACTGATAAATAAGACATATTTATGTAAAACAGTTATGTATTTACTCCTAAAAAATAGAAGTGGTGCCTGTAGAGCAGTAGAACACACAAAAACCCATCTGGACATATTCCATATATGCTTTATTATTTAAATATGAAGCCAGCTTAAGTAACAAAGTTTTCTGCTTCTGGATTATTTGCTGTCGTTAATGTATCTAATTTACTTTATCTTATTGATTATAGCTATCCTTGGCTTGGACGAAAATAAGTCAATAAAACTTATGCTAATTAGTCAAAAAATCAATCCATTCACAACCACAGAAACAATGTAAATGTATAACTATCTATTGTGTATGATGCAATGGCTGCCTGTAATTTCATGCAAATAAGTACAGATACAGTTCCCTTTCTTTGCACACCAGCCAGATGCATTTTCTTCCTCTCTCCTTCAGGCATTTATTTGCTGCTGCTTGTTGCTTGTTTCCAGTCTGACACAATCCCATCATCCACCTCTAGGCTCTCAAAGGAAATTCACTTTCCTCATGAGTCCCAGTTTCTAAATGAAAGCATAACAGCAAGTAGTGATGAGCTCAGAGCATAGTTGCCAAATTCCAATTATAATTTGTAATAAAGTGTGAGCTGTCTGACTTACGTGAATCACTCGCAGGCCTACGGCTGTTTTACTGGCATGCATGAAATCCAAACCACTGATCCCTTCATAACTCATTTCCTACTGGTTTACAGTTTCACTGATTCAACTTTTGATTTTATGTATGTATCTATGTCTATATTTAACCTTATATTTACATAAATACTCCCAGGTTTAATTTAATAATTATAGAAAGTCAAAATCTATTTGGTTGAACTATGTATAAACATCAAAAACTGTCATCCTTCATTAGCATTTTATTTCAGCTGGAAGTGTACTTCATTGTTCATCCAACAATATCAAGTTTTCTTGTACCTGTTGCTGCAATCTGTGATTACTTTGCTCAAACAAATCATTTTTTTAATATTGGAAATAATGCTACATTTCAACTGTGACTGAGCATGGAAAGACACTAAACTGTACAGCATCACAACATATTTTAGGTCCTCTAGATGACCTCTTAAGTACACTCTTTATCCACACAAATATAATGTTTTTAGATTTCAATGATTTAAATTATTTATTTAAGCTGTTCTTCATCCAAGTATGACATGATTAAACAGCAAACAACTACAGTGTTTTTTTAAAAAAACAACACTTATTTGCACAGGTTTGTGCACACAGTGCATTTCAGAGCATAAAGAGCTTGCTTCAGTATAGTCACAGTCATTTTCAACTGAGTGATCGGCTTGTTTTGTAGATTCCTGAACTTCCAGATCAATTCATTTGAGGAGGTAGTTTGTAAGACTATTTAAATTTGAACGTTATTGGGTATTGTAACAGGACAATGACCACAAATATGCGTCAAAACCAGTTCCAAGTCATCAACTTCAGGTGTTGCTACTATTTCAGTGGCTACAAGTGGACACAATCCGACACTGAGGCATCCAGACTGCTTCTGCAAATAATTTGGGTGTTGTTTGGAGTTGTAGGATAATTTGGGTAAACCTAGTCGGGTCACTTAGAGTTCACATAAAGTGGTTTGATGTACTTCAGTTTGTGAAACGCCTCCAAAAGTGCTTAGAAGCACCCTTTCAACATTTTAATAAAACAATAAGACAGTGTGCAAGTTTGGATTGTGTGCTACTGAAACCATTATGGCAGCACTCAGACATTCTTCTTTCTGCAAATAGAGTATGAAGTTGATTTGCACCCATACATACAGCCCTGGCTTTATGTCACTGCAAAGATTTCCCTTCGCTGCACTGTGCCCCTCAGAGTTAAAGTTACATGATGAATGACGGGGTAATCAGATCAACTTTCCAATGCAGTGAGACACCGCCGCCCAAGAGACAGTGCTGCAGGAGGAAATGTTTTGCGATGAGGCCAAAAGGACACCAAGATAAAGATGAAGCATCTCAAGAGTGTGAGACTCAACAAACACATAACTGATCCAAATCATGAGGCAATTACTTTTTATCTCTCAAGAACAATTCAGCTTTCATAATCCAGTTATCAGAAGAAGAATATGAAAAAGTGAGAGGTGACGTTGGGGGTTGGTGGGCTGATGGGGCTAGAAAGGGACTGGGGGTGTCTCTGCTCCTTGGAGCCTTCATTGAGTGCTTGATGGATGTTCTGTAACCAATGGAGAAGGAGTGCACCCGTAGCCGGGGTAAGCACACAATCTTCTCAGCAGATTAACTCCCATTGATTTATAGAGATTTACTTCAGGAAAGAAAACAGCTGGCAAAAGCACAGATACCAGAACTGGCAAGGCATAAATTTAGCTGGAGAAAGGCCAGCTCATTTGTTAAAAAGATGATTCCTAAAGTGGATACATGATATGATTATGCAATAGGTGGTTCAAGATGTAAAAATCAACAGGATGTCTTAAAAATCAGAAAGAAACGACTTCAAAAAAAATGCTGAAAATATGCATTCTCAGTGAAAAAAGTTTTTTAACCTGGATGACATCATTCACTATTCAGGGTACCATTCCCTTAGTAGTGGGAATGGTAAGTAACAGTTCTTTACTTGCATATACATATACCTTTCTGTTGCTAGAGTTTAAGCACTTTAAAAAGAATATGACCCACTGGAGGTTAATAACACTGATATCAGTGAATGCTATTCCGCACAATTAAAGGGTAATATCAATCTAATCAAATAAATCTGGATGATATTTGATCATCTCTAGTCAAAATTACAGATGCTTTTAGATTGTTAAGACCTGAGCTGGATTGATCTTCATTTAACCCGATATTCTTTAAAACAGTGTGAGATTCAAATAACCTATATTCTGTTTGTGAGAGAACAAAAGGGAGCATTGACGTTTTTATTTTGGAGGATTATAAGACAAAAACAGCCACTTCAGTATATAGACTGAATGATTCAGAAATCACAAATGATTTAAAACACAATTTAAGTTAGAAAGCATTTAATCTATAAATAACATTTGGAATGTGGGCCCATACGGGGCTGCATTCATGCCAAAAGTGCCAGTGTTCTCATTTGTTGTGTTGGTTTGCTTTCACATCTCTTTAACATTTTTACAATTTGTCAAGTAACAGCTAAAGACCATCCATGTGCCTGGTCTTTAGGAACGAGATATACAAATACAAACGTCCCTATACCTGAGAAGTCGAAGGAAAATTATACAGTTTTTCCTTTTTTTTTTTTTTTTTTTTTTACAAGAAAAAATCTGAAAAGTGAAGTGTGCATTTTTTTCTCTATGATACCTTAGATAACAAAGCAAGCTATATTTGATTTTAAGTATATCCAAACATAGAGGAAAGTGTTTCCATTGGAGATTCTGTGTACACAGATGGACATTTTATATTTCAGATTCCAGGTTTGTCAGCTGGGTCATGAGACATTTTAATTATGTTCAGAGAAATGGAAGAACTTGGAGGTAGTTTATTTAGATTTATCACCTGAGCAGCATGTGTGGAGCAGCATGTAGTTGTGGGTTTTACTGTTGATGTAAAATTATTTATTAGGTCAATCTTAACTGGAAACATTATGATAACTGGAGCCAACATTTTTAAAGAGACTTGACTCCTATTATGAGTTAAACTGCCCTACTGCCAAGTACTGATTTCACACATTTTTCAGGCACATTATAATAAACCTGGCTGCAGTTAGAGAACGATGACTGCATAATTCCTCCACAGAGAGGAGCCCATTAACTGAAGATTATCTGAAAAGTTGCCGGCAGGAGAAAGGAGACAATGTCAGAGGGTTTCTGAGAAACGTATATTGGAAGGAAAAACAGCGTAGCTTTTTTATGCCTGTTGATTTCAGTTTCTCTTCCAGTTTACACCCCTAATATTCCTCCATTAACATGAAAAATTTGTTGCAGCCAAGAATTAAGGCAATTAAAAAAAACAAGAACTTAAAAGTTATTTAATAGTGTGATTGTTTTCTCAGACAAATCCAGGCAAGTCCAAGCACGTCATGTAACATGAGAGGACACACTCAGGATATTTGGGCTTCACTTCATTTTAATATGCGTAAAATGAAGGCAAAATGTCCAAGTCATGTACCGTTAGAAATGCAAAATGGCATGCTGGGGAATATGCTCAGGACATCCACTAATAGAGATCATGTTTAATTAGCTGCATCATCATGTTGGAAGCCTGTGTTACGGGGGCTTTGTGGTTCAGAATACAAATTGAAAAATTTTAAAGAAGAAAATGAAGCATAAAGTAAAATAAGGCACAACTGCTTTAACAGTTGGGAATAAAAGAAGAAAATACAAACTTACAGAACTCACTTGCAACTCTTAAAGAAAATCTAAATTAATGACTAAGATAATGTTCCTTGTACACCTTTCAGCATGTGTACTGAAATAAGAAAAGGAGTTCATATCATTGGATGGTTACTTGCCTCATGCTTTACATCCTTAGTTCCCCTGGCATGTTCAGCCTAGTTTCTACCTTTTAGGATTTCTTGTTTAAGATTTCCAATCTTTTTTGCATTTATCATGCACTCCAATTTAATACATTAATGGTCAGAAGTCAATTAATTTTCTAACTTTTCAAAATCAATGAGTCAGTACCGTTCCTGGGTACTTTACACTAAAATAACACATAAAGAGTTAACATGATATTTGACCCAAAAAGTTGAAAAAATCTTATATTTAATTGGATCAAGAATGTAATTGAATTTTCACTCACTACTCATAACAGGATAGACAAGCACAAATAATCAACAAACACGATTTAAATAACATTAATTGTTATTTTGTGCGTGGAACTGTTTAAACAAACAGCACAGTAATTGTAGCTAGTACAGTAATTTTGTTTTGTGTGGTTTACCTAATTTTGTCCAGCGGAAGCATATGTTTTTAAAACATTTTGCAAGTAAATACAGTTCCTTTCAGTCTATATTTAAAGTATTTTTTTAATAATCTGCTCTTAGTTTACTTTAAGATGCAGTTCCTTAAGAACTCAGAACATCAAACAATGCAAAGTGTATTAAATCCAAAATCTTCACTTATAATTGAAATTATGAGCATTTTTCTAGTATTTACCTTTAGAATTCATATTATACTTACAGTACCTACTATGACCTACTATGGGCCAATAGCCTGCAGTTGTGTCACTCCTCTAGCCCAATTACTGCTGAAGGTAGACACCTAAATGAAGATAAAATCTATTTAAAAAAGGTTGTGAAATATTGTTTTACTACAGGCATCTATGTTGCATTCAGTTCCAAACTGTTTAACTGTCTTAAATCAGATGTCCAGTTTTGTTCTGGATGCAGCTGTAGTTGCATTTAGATGTGCCTCTCAGGGCCGTGTGTGTAATACCATTACATGGCTTCCAGTCCGCAGATGTGCGCCTCTCTCTGTCTGACTCCCGCATGCTCCGATAGACCGAGTGAAGTCCTGCACACCTCCTCCCCCCGTGAATATCCTTCCACACCTTGTTGATGGGACCGGAACTTTCCCGTGTTTCGCCGGGGTGGGCCCTGCCTTGACTCATGGGGCTGACTGAGAGGGGTCGCGACCCGAGCTATGAAGTGCTTCCTGTTTCTGTTCCAGGGGTCTTCAGAGGCCTGCCGTGATCACAGGAGAAGCAGGTGAGCAACATCCGGTTTAGAGTGATGCCGGCACAATAAAAAAACATACGTCAGCGGAGCAGTAGCTGGAACGAGGCAGAATGGAGACAGTTATTTACTGTTATTTACTGCTGTGAGGAATGAAGGGAGAAATATCTTCACCAGATGAGGGGCGAGTACTCAGCAAGCAGCTTGATACATCTGAAGGAGGAACCCTTTTTGGTACTGTTGGAAGCAGCGCATAGCGACTTTTTCAAGCTAATATAACTTTGTTACTTTTAGTCACGCTGTCAAGATTAAAATATGTTGTTCCCTTATTTAGGATGAGAAATATAAAAATTTAAAGATGCTCAATCTATTGAGAGAGACTATTTAAAATATTGTGAGTAATTATGAAAATGCTTATATGTTGGTCTGGAATTGCTTGCAGGATATTTTTAATTTTTTCAAAAGCTGACATTGTAAAATCCCAATTTTATGCGCTTCTAACCTTCATTTTTCTACTGACAATTAACAAGCTGTCTTCTCAAGAACTAGTCAACTATATTCCAATCATATAGTTAAATTCTGATCCAATAATGTGCAGTCCAATTTACAGTTACTACAGGGGAAGATGAGGGCTGCTGAAAAAAAAAAAGAGTTCTGACTTTAATCACAGAAGTCTGATTGTATGGCATTAACAAAACGGGATCATTTTTATCTGACTTGTTCCTCCAGAACTTTAGTTCTCCTCCTGCATAACTAACACTGCTGCCTTTAAAGCTGGTTGCTCCCAGGTTCTCATATGTATGGAAGTCAGAATTCTGATATTAAAATCAGAACTTTTTTTCAATGCCCCTAATTCTCTTCTGTTAATTAAAATACAACTCAGTCAAATTTTTAAAAATTACTCAGTGCCATCTAAAAAAGACTGGTTAATTGTATCAACTTGTTGACTCTTTAGCAAGCAAATGGCAATAGTGGAAAGGAAGATTCTCCTTTTAAACTGGAATAAGGCAGTATCTGCCATCACCAAAGAGGGGTTGGTTGGTGATGGACAACATAGGTCACTAAATAAAAGTCCCAAAACACCTGTATTATTTGAAAATAATGCTCAATATACATTAAAGGAATGCATGATTTTATGTTAAGTTCTTTAATATGTCAAACATGTAAGAGTTTGTTTATGACAGGTAAAGAGAGAAAATAAGTAAAACATAATAATAAGGATGTTAAAGCTTAGGCTGCAAATTAATTTTCTTCCAAAATAAACTTCAAACCGTTTTCTTGCTCATATGTAAAGTATTAAATTTAAGTTCACATTACCAGTGTTAGCACTGGAAAGGTAGTTAAGACAGTAATAGGGATGCCTTTTCTCCTCTGACCTCCTTATATCCCACTGACATCCGTCACATGCTGATTTAGGATTATTTTTAAATCAGGAGCTGTCAAAGTTTGATGGGACGAGGATGAGATATCCCCATCCCCGGAGTCCCTGTAAATCTGGACAGTTTACGGTAGAGAGGGGGAGAAAATCGCCCCATGTTCTTCTCGCACAGACCCATGCGTAATCTCACCACTTCCTCTCCTTCGCTCTTTCGCCGGGGCCCAGGCCGTAATGCATTTTCTGTAACTAACAGCCGTTGTTTCCCAATTGACACGCTCCCATCTCCTCCTCCTGGAATGTGTGTGTGTGTCACAGCAGGATAGGGTGTTGGGGTTTAAAGTTCTGCTCTGGATAGTGCAAATATAGAGAACACGGCCCCAAAAAGGGTCTGGAATTGCAATTAATGCAAACACCAGCCTTCTACATTATGGTTTACCGCCGGTTCCTCCTCCCAAAGGGTCTTTGCCCCATGAGTGAGCTCTTGCAGCCAGGCGGGGTGTGGTAACATGGGCCTCCTCCTTCTGTCATGCTTGCCCTCTCTGCCTCTCGAAACACATGGGTGTCAAGTCCTCTCGTGCTGGCAGTGTCCAGCCCCTTTCAACAGCTTTTACTCCATTTAATTAGCCATGTCCCCCACTATCTCCACATACAAGGGGCATGACAGGCCGACGCACACACATACTCAACACAAGATGGCACACCGAGCACCTTTTGGCAGCAGCCAGAGGGCAATCAATTCACAGCCTTCGCTTTCAGTAACATTCTTCACAGCACTTCCTGACAGGACCGTGTAGACCCGCTCGTCTTTTCCACAGCGTTTAGTGGAGCTGACTTGGGGATCAGATCATTTACTGGGGTGCAGCAAGTTTTTGGGAGGTGGGCCAAGTTTGTGATGGGGTATTGACCATAAAATTCACCTGTCCCCTAATGCTGTAAATGCTTTTCAAGCTGTAAAGTGATAAAAGATGACTTTTTAATGCAGGTCTCAGGGAAAATAAATGGGATATGATTCTCTTTTTGGAAAGGAAAGGTTAAAATGACGTTTTAGTTGTGCTAAAGCTCCTTTTGAACAGAACCATAAAGCAAAGGAAAAATGTTTCTGTTTATGCTGTTTAATGAAAAAATACTTTTTATTTCTCAATTTTGCTTTACTGAATATCTAGTTTCTAAACATGCCTATAAAAGGAGAATGTGGTGAGAAACATTTTTGTGGAGGAGCGTAATGTATAGTTTTGGCCACTAGTGTCAGTAAATTAAACACACTGCATCTTTAAACACATACTACATCAAGAACGTATTTTATTTGTATGTAGAGCTAGATTTAAACTTATCATATCAGATTCAGTAGATTTCTTTTCTGCATGAATCAATGCAGAATAATCACAGGATGCACTGTAACAGAAGGCTGATGGACTTTTCTATTTTCTTGGGGAGGTTTTAGATCTAAATCTGAATCAACCAGATTATTCAGGAGTAATAACAACATTCTTCATCAAGTAATAGAATTTCAATCAAGATCACTTTTCTCATATGGGCTCTATACTTTTCTTTTTGGCCAACATATTCACTGTCTAGTTCCAGGTCTTTCACAGCACCCACTGCACATAAAGCCACAATAAAATGTAACATTATTAAGGTAAATGTAAAGATGCTCTAAAAGAGAGGTTGTTTTAGGTTTAAGGGTTTTAGGTTTAAGGGTGTCACTTCATGAAATTTCTCATTTATTACTTGTTTTTTTTTGCCATGTTTTTAACCCTAATTTGTATATTCTGTTGAGCGTATATGGCTATTTAATTTTTTTACTTACCTTTGATTGAAATCTGTAATGTTTTGTGTTGTTATATACAATATCCCATCAAGAGTTTTATTTTTTTTAATTAAAGATGAACAAAAACTGTTGAAAAGAGCAGAAAGGTTCTTTTCAACCAGTTTCATAGATCTGTTAATAATGTATTACTTCTTCGCAGAAGAGTTGTTAGCAGTTTTAATCTGATCGGAACTAACAACATGAAATTAAAGCTCTACGTTGATGAATTAATCAAACCCCTATGAGGATTCCTTGTGTGATTTTCATGAAGAAAATGTTTGATAGTCGTAATTCTTTTAGTTATTATGTAAACAGAAATGACAACACATATACCAAAAGTAAAAAGCATTCTCAGCAATTCAAAGCTGTCTTTAACATCATCATTTTCATCTTCTCATCGATGCAGCAAACCAGGAGAGGTTTCTTGTGTGGTTTTGGTAAAGTGGATCCAGGCTGACCCCTGAGGGGTGTCAGCACTGGCCCTCTGCAGGTTGTCACAGGGCATCAGGGTGCGACAGCCTGAGCTGAAGTTTAAAGATTGGATGGGAGTGTAAGGTAGCCTATGACCCTTGATTTAGCTCAGGCGTAAAAGTTGAGCTCTCAGGGGGGAAACCCCTGCATGACCCAGCTCATAGTGTCCAGTACGGCAATGACACGGCCGGCGTTGCCTCACAAACATGGAGGTAGAAAGAGACACAAAAGATATGAAGAGGGTGAGAGGAGAGACAGATATTTTAATGGGAGACAAAGGTTCAGCAGCGGGAGTCTTCTGGGACTAATTCTGCTTTAGTTCAAGTCTAGGTTAAATACGTTGAGAATGAGTCAATGCTGGCTGCAGAAAGTGTGACTAACAGAGCGGGTCAGTCACTGGGAGCCCTTTTCTGGCTGTTTTCTGACCAAAAGCAGACTGAGAGTGAAACATATGAGATAAATCCATCATCAGCCCCATGTTCTTTCTCAATCCTTGATGGTAACGAAGGGGCTTTAGGGGAACTGGCAAGAGAGCTGGGACTAATGGGAGCGTGGGAGTGTGGCATAAACAAAAGAGACATGGCTATGAAGCCTTCATTCAAACATGAAAAAACAAAAAGATGACAATGAAATGTAAATATACACAAAGATGGTGCCTTCAGTGAAGTCAGGAGCAAGTAGGACAGCTGACAAGGTTAGCAGCTGCGCTTAAAGATCAGCCAAGAAAATGAGAATTATCATTTCTTAGAGCAGAAACTACATCTGAAAAACTTAATTTCATTCATTCTATCAATTTCCTTTCTGGATCCTGGAGCGTTAAGAACTTGTTAGCATCTTTAAATAAGCAATTTAAAGCTCACAACCGCACACTCTGCACTTCATTTAACCTCTCTATATAAAAGCTGAAATATAAGTACAGTTCTGTACAACTTTATTTGAAGTTAGGGAGATTTCTTCAACTCGGAACAGTTGCTAAGCAACCAGCTCAGACTCAAGAAAGCAACTACTGATGATAAATGTCCAAATGAGTGCCCAGTTACAACTTCAGTGCGAAGACATTAGGAAGGAAGCTGTTGCATGTACAACAGCTGAAATAATTGTCTTACAGACAAAATGACTTATCAATCTCTGTTGTTTCTAATTACGTCTACATATTTGTAAATGTGGAAAGAAAAATAAGACATAAGGCACAGCTAAAGCTGGCTTAATCCAGCTCAGTTTCAGAGGAAACACTTTCTTTAAGTGCTGCTGCAAATAGAACACACTCATTTGAAGAGATGGGCTCCTCTCAGAGGCACCAGATGATCACCAACGCCCTCATTAACACTCCCAGCTCAAACAGAAGCATGTCGCCCTGCTGAGCTGCAACCTCTCAAACAAATCCGACATTTGGTTCTACCTTCTGCAGTCCCTGGATGCTGAGGGCCCTGGATTCCTGGCTGGCACCTTCAGCCAACTGCTTATATATTTAAATTTTTGACGTGCAAAAATGACACTGAAAAGGTGTTGATATGATATCTGAGGCTGAACGAAATGGGTGCAATATTTTGCTTTTTCGTGTTAACTGAAAAGTGTGTGCTCATAAAAGCGTTCGAGAGGCGCAAGGGGGGCAACAGTGATGACAAAGTGCATCCTGACCTAACACTTCTGTGTTTGTGGGATTAAGAGCCCTGTAGAGGCTGAGGTGTTAACAGAGGAAAGGCAGGTGCCAGCCTCAAGTGTGCATGTTTGTGTGTTTTGCTACAAAGAATTAAATCCAGAAAATAAATCTGACTGCATCATATATGTTTATGTTGAAGATTAAATTTGCATAATCCACCATCACAGTGTCTCATTTTCTTAGCTTAACAGAGCAGAAAAAACTCAGAACTGAAGTCAAAACAACAGCTTAATGAGTAAAAACATGTTACATCTTTCCTTTTATTTGATATTAATTGACACTAATAATGCACGAAAACATTCGAAACATTGCACTGTTAAAGGATTTTAAATCTTAGCAATGAAAGTATTGTAATTAACAATGAATTCCTTATGTAATGTTCAACAACATTTTGATTAGAATTAAACTGTAGATGTTGGTCCAGTCAGGCGTTACTTCTGTTGTAGCTTTTGTTGTTGCATTGTGGCTTTTACAGTTTGTTGACCGTCTGGGCCACCATAACACAAAGTGAGCACAATAAGCAAAAACTAAACCAACATATAAAGAATTACAGAGGAGAACTTCTGCCTATTCGTAGTTCAGTATTTGCAGATGCATCTAGATGTGGATGTTTCTGTGGAACGTGATTCCAAATTATTTGTGGAAAGCCTGCCTATTTGAGGATTTTTCAGTAGTGTGTATCTAAAACCTTCTAAAGAAAATGCAGCTTGGTAAGCTGAAATATTAATGCTATCTGACACACTACTGGTTGGCATTAGCAAAGATTTACAATTATGGAGCCTTGTGCAAAACTAGACACTTTGAGATTGGTGGTATGGTGTAATTTTACATTTAAAAAAAAAGAATAGCCTTAAATTTGTTCAGCCATTTGATTGAGTTGGCAAAGAAAGATGGCAACACTAGCATTGAAGAAGCCTTGGACACTTTGAAATGATTTGGAAGCATTTTGAGTAAACAATAGACAAAAAATATTTTTACGTTCTGTGAGAATCCAGCAACTGCCCAACCATTAGCCACCAAAAACAATACCGCTAGCATGTGCTTCTGTTTTCTTCAACAAACCTGTCTACTACAAATTCTGATAAACATTTTGATATTTATGAAACTTTTCAACTTCATTAGAAAAAACACAAGAAAGCAATTTTATTGCCGTTTGCTTTAGAACCACCTTAGAATTAGATCAACTAAAAAGACAACACTGACCTAAATTATATCAGATTGACTGCAGATCATTTTAAACAGTTTGTGACCAAAGGAAGCTTCGTTTGTGAAAATAAGATATGTGGGGTTTTCTGTCTTCTGTTGTTGAAATCTTGTATCGTCTGATTTTTCTTAACTCATATCTCTAGTGAACTGGAAGTTTGCTAGTTGGAATTTTAATAATTTATTAGTAATTTAACTGTTATACTACACATCTACCTAATTTCTACCCAAAATAATTTATGCAAATTACTTTTATTTTCTAATTGTTAAAAGCATGTTTTATTAGTCTGCAACACTAATATTTTATTTCATTTCCTCCATGTCTTGTAGCTTGCAATTTGAGTTCTTTGAAAAATAAGCAATTAGCATAATGCCTTATGAGTTAAACTCTTTGGAAGCTTAAGCAAGACATTTCCTCAGTCGTTTTCACCTCATTATTAGGTCCATTTAGAAATACGGGGTGAAACACTCATAAATTATGCAGTTATACATCTTCATGATGAGCGAGATATTTTAATGAGCTTCATGCTCAGCTTGTATATTGACATTTTCTGCAAGTAAAAGTCTTGTAAAAGGTCAGAGTGGGATGGTTTCTGGTCTCCTGACAAAAAGCACTGAATGATAGTCTTATAACTCCATCATGCAACGTGTCACATAAGCTAAGGAGCTGCTCTTCCACTAGATTATTCCAGTTCTATAATTAAGTTTGTTGGAAATGAAGCTTTTCTCTACCTCAATGACTCAATAATGACTCAGAGGAGTTTTTCCTTCCTTTAGTTCTGCGGTACGCTGCATCAATTTACCGTCTGCTCCCAGCCCTGGTTTCCTGCAGCCATTTTCACAGGTGCAGAATGTCCCCCTACATAACATTACGGCCTTCAGGGGTGATAAAGGCGAGCAGGGGCAGAAAGTAAACAGCAGTAAACAACAGTAGCAGTGGGGAGTGGGGCTTTCCCTGCTGGGTTGATTATTAGAGGGCCGTAAACAGGCCTAGTCTCGCCGAGTGGGAACGGCTAACGCAGGCGGCCGACAGAAAAGTCGAACAACATCTGGGCCCGAGCCCTCCTCACTGGGATTTGTTTTTGTGATGAAGAAGTGTGGGCTCGCACATCAGCTGCAATTATGGGAAGAAGATTTTAAGTGAAACGTCACACTAATTCTAACCAAAGGCAGATCATTTTTTCCTAAAAACGGAATAATTTAATATGCTGCTGTGAAACTGCCTCAGTTACATGACTTTTATTTAACCTTAAGCTGAGATTCTGGTCTTATCAAAAAATAGATAAAAGAAATTATGTAAAACAAAAACATTAACCACAATTTGAACTAAACATGTCTAGTCAAATAGAAAAAAAGACCTGCAAAACTTTGGATCCATTATCCTGTAAATCACCCAATAAACCAAGCAACTACATTTATTTGCATTTTTCTTACCAAAAGGTGATTTTACATAGATATATAAATATATTAATAGTATGCATGCATTTGTTCTTTCATAGATGCGAGGAGCCAGAGCAACACATTTTCTAATGGTTTCCAGATGTGCAAGACTCTTAATGCGCACATCACCTCTTTACACTGCCGTGTGGCGCCCCCTGCTGGTAAGACTTCAGAACTCTAACAATATAAAAACTAGAATTTCATTTCTGCTTTGCAAATAATTAACAAAAAAATATATAATCTATACCTATTGTACTGCAAATAAAAAAAATCCTAAAAGTATGCATTGGAAATAGCAATGGTTGCTATAAATTCAGTCATATTTTAATGTAAGATTTGATACTTCAATATTAAACATACTTTCATTAAGCCCACATTTCTGGATCAGAAATGTGTTTTTTATATTGGTCTGAAGAAATATTCAGATCTTCTCATGAATGTAATCAAAAAATCAAACAAATAAAAGCTTGAAAACAAACTTAATGTTTCGCTTAGTGTATTGAGTTAACCAGATTAACTTTACGTATTCTAAAATATATGCAAAATATGCTGCAGATACCATATTTTCTAACAAGAATACTTACAAAACTGACTTTCAACATATAGATGCACCTCAATAATCTAGTTTTGAAAAGTTAATTACACAAAGTTATATATTTAAGGTGTTATTTGATGACTCTGGCTTACAGCTAAAAAAAAATAAATGATTACATTAGACTGGTTTGATAAATGATTCCTATACAGAAATGTTATGCTGTGGCCTAAATAATCATGGGGAAGACTGCTGACTTGACAGTTGGGCAACATTTCTTGGGACTCCACAGAGACACCATCGAGTTTTACAACATGTTGTACCCAAGTATATGCTTGGAAAGTCCTGTGGAAGGAAAATGTATGAACTGTGCAAAGCATAACTTGAGTGTCAGCATCTGTAAATCATTTATGTAGAACTGTCCTAAAAGACCTATTTTATGTACTGTAATTGATTGAGAAACTGAATTCAGCTTTTTCATTAACATGATTACATCTTAATTTATGATGGCCTACTCTTGTTTTTGAATCCAAATATTAAGGATTAGCTGAAAAGCGTCGATCTTAATCAACCACAAAACAATCAAGCAAAAAATAAGATATTTTCCCACTTAATCTGTTTAATTTTCTTAAACCTTGTGTGAGCTTTCAGACATAAAGGTTTGTGTTCGATCTGCTCCCCAAAGTCGAGCCACTCTGCCGCTAAAACTGGAGTTAAAAACTTTTCATTCTATTACATTTCTACATGGCTTTATTGTAACATACCTGTAGTTATGCTCCATCTGTTTCTTTAGTAAACATAATGAATCTGACATAACTTAACTGGGCCACCCTACTTTTTCATAATGAAGTGAGAAGATCATTCAAAAACTTCAGAAAAACTCCCAACATTTATGTTCCTCCAATTTATTAAGAAAATGTACAGAGCGCTTAACGGTAGGACTTCTGGTAGCGGGCACGGGCTCCAGGTCCACCGAATTTCTTGGACTCGCAGCGACGTGGATCAGCAACCAGCAGGGTCCTGTCGTACTGGATCAGGATGTCTTTGATCTCCTTCTTGGAGGCCTCGTCAACATCTGCGGCAAAGCAAAAACACTCCAGCTTACAAATTTTAAACAACTTTATATAAAGTTGTAAAACGCATAATTTAACTGGATTTCATCCAGAGAAAACAGCTGGAATCCTTACAGCAGAAATATATTTTCCCAAGCAATAAGTTTCCTCAACAGGACAGACGTTTCATTCACATTCCTGTTTTTTAAATGACTGTTCCTATTAAAACAACAGCAACTTGTCTGATCAGCAATGTAATAAAAAAAATACATACACTTCTGGTAGTATGCAACCAAGGCTTTGGAGATGGCTTGACGGATGGCTGTGAAAGAAAAAAAAAACATAATTAAAGAAATTGTCTTATAACCTGCAAGAACAGCATTCAAGAACAAGCCCTATTAAGGTCCACGGAAGAATAATAAATAACTACAGAGATATGTTTACCATAGATCTGCGCAACGTGTCCACCACCCTTCACTCGGACTCTGATGTCAACGCCAGCAAAACGCTCCTTCCCAAGCAACAGCACAGGCTCCAAAAGCTAGAAATGATACCAATAAAAAAAGATTAGATTTTAAATGAACCATATTTACAAAAACACAGGGCCTGGGTATCCTATTGCATAAACATAAAAAAATAAATCTGCGAGTAAATGCTATTTACACATTCTTTATAAAATCATAAACAATTAAGAGCACTTCTACTGGGGCCACAAACAGCAATAGACTAGGAATTTCCAATAGCACCAACCAAGTATTTGACAACATACAAACATTTCATTGAATTATACAAAACGCATTCAGTAAATATTTTAGTTTCTCACTACTGGGAACAAAAGCAGTTGGAATTTATACAAAAAAAAGGGTAAAGACAAATGAAAGCATTTCCTACAAATATTTCAAGAGTTAATGAAATTTAAATCAATATTTCCTTGAACTGTAACAAAAACGTAATGCTGTGAACATGAACTGCCCATTTTCTGAGGTACTCACCTTGTACTGGAGTGTGGCAGGTTCCACCATCTCCAGGGGTCTGCCATTCACCTTGATCAGGCCATTTCCCCTTTTGCAGTGGGCGACTGCTGTGGCCGTTTTCTGCCAGGACAGCAAAAAAGGGAATTCAGATATCTAGTAGCAAATCACTTTGTCAACAGGTCAAAAATATGGTCAGCTATAATAATCTAGCTGCCAAAGATATATACAAAAGTGGAAGTGCATCATTCTCACTGTAACATATTAGTATATTTAATAAAAATGCTCACGTCTCTGGTTTGTGGAGAAACCAAATTGACATTATTTAATAAGCTTTACAAGCGGAATGCATTAGTAACTATAGACCATTCATACATTTTTGCCAGATATCTTCGCACTGTACAAAGACTATCCTTACAAGTTCAGGCTAACAGTATGAAACATGTATTTTTAACTTTATAAGAGCAAGTTTAACCATTTCAATTTGTATATGGATTCGTGCACGCTGATTTTATAAGCTACAAGAAAACCTGAAACAAGGCTAGCTAAGCTAAAACAGCTAGCCTTGTTGACCTGTGACAATCCATCATTAGCTTAAAGTGGGCACTGCACGAAGCTTTTAACTGATAAATACTATCGTAAAAGTGTTTAGTTACATATGAGCACAAGTCAATCACATTACAGCAGCGAATACTTAGTAAATAGAGGGTAGTGTTTGATACTATTAGCTCAAGTCCGCTAGCGAGGCAGCATAGCTACACCACCACATGTGTGTTAAATTCAGTAAAATACTTACTTTACGTCCAAACACCTGGACAGATTGCAGTGGACCTTTCGCTGGCATGTTTCTGAAACATAAACAAAACAAACCCCGCTTCAGAAAACAAAAGATTAAAGTATATTTTATGTTTTGAGGGGCGATCAATAGGAGTAACGCACCTTTCTCAGCTAGGGTGCCGTACGAAGAGGCCGATGGGGTTTCACACGCCGAGCATCAGGGGCTACTTCACGACAATTGAATGAGCTTTGGGGTAGATTTTCGACAGTTCTTTTAACTTTACGTTTTTGTAATTTGGGAATTCCGCCTCGTTTCTGTGGTTGTGCTATTCGGCTGCTTCAGTCTTAAGAGCCGACTCTTTTTTTCTTTCTAAGGTTTTACTGTTATTACAACTTAAATATATACGTAGAGATCTTTTAATAAAGCTTCCTTTTCTATTTATTAAGTAATCAAAATGTAAATAATCACTGCACATTTTTATAGGGAAATACGGTAAGACACTAAAGTTAGGTTTCTACGGCATTCTATGGCACGTGGTAAACAGATGCAAGTATGAAAATGTAAATGTGGTTTATTGATTAATTTTTAAAAAAATGTTAGAAAATAGTTAAATTTGAAACATAGTGGAATGAAACAAAATAAATAAATAACACTAAGCATCACATTTATTTGAGATAGACCAAATAATACTGAAATTGTATTTTGATTATTTTATTCAGTTTGCCATGCATATATAATAAGAATATAATTGCTCATTAATTTACCTAATTGCAACTCGATGCATTTATATAAAATAATACATTCATTCTTCTGTGTGTGAAAATATTCCACATTTGACCAGAGAGAGAAGGTACTCAACTCAACAGCAAAGGGAAAAAAATCCCTAATCTGCCAGGTGGAAAACATCACATTATTTAAAGAGAACACCAATTTAAATAGAATAGTTGTATAACATGTATGTAAAAATGTATGTGAATTCTTTTCAATTTTCTATCATTTTGTTATTCCACCAATTAAAGTTTACACTGTTTTGGCACGTTTTTTTAATTAAAGTAGGCATGGTGAGATTATTTATTTATTTCTTTTAATATCTTTAAAGCTCGTGTTCTGTGGCTCCTCTGTTTAATCTTTTTGCACCGCCACATTTAAAGGTCATGCATGACCCTGTTTACAGCAATAAATTATGAACCTCAGACTACAAAAATCACATCTAAAATGTTGTTAGCCATCACAGTTACCATTTCTTTGCACCAACCATTTAGATTATGCATAGTACATTAAAAACCTTAAGGTGGGCAGAAACAGATATAATTTCCCCTTGTGTGCCACCATGTTAAAAAAGGAAACATAACTGTCAAAGCAACAAAAAACAGAGAAAGTCGGTCCATTTGTCTTCTGCCAGTTCAAGGGAAACATTTCAACTTGCTATCAGAAGAAAACAACATTAGTTTCTTAAGCTAGAAGTTTCTAGGAATACTGATAAGCTCAACTTTGCTTCTAAAACCAGCGGACAAGGATTTGTTCATATAAAATTGTGCTCAGAGTCTAAACTTAGCCTCATAATTTAGAAGACAACAGCTCCCTCTGGTGTAGGTTAGATGAATCTAATCAGTTTCAAGTGGAACACCGTGCTTGCTTGCATGATACTGGGCAAAAGCAAGATAATTTTCCTGGAATAAATCATCATCAGTTACAATTAATCCCTCCCTAAGTACGTTTTCCTTCAGAGATCATAAGATCCAGCTCTGCTAGGAGTGCAATGCTGTGTCTGAGGAATTTAGAAGTTTAAATAAGAAAAAAATTAAATAAATTTATATTTTTTTATAATGCTAAATCCATGCTACAAACATGGGCAATGTTTGAAAGACCTCCTGCTTTGCATATGTGGGGTATGACATCAAACTCTCTTTTATGTATCTCAGGAAAGAAATAAACTGGCAATATATAAAGATTGCTTTAAATTTGATTAATGTGAGAGTGGCATATTTCTAATATATAATCTCTCTTAAGATGTGTTCTGTGTTTCAGCGCAAAAAAATCTTTTTCAGCCTAACAGGACAATCTTGTTGTTGGAGGCGGTGGGTTGGTTGGGCCAGAAAGCATCTTGGGAATCTGCATACAGAGAAGTGAGTCATTTGTGTTGTACCTACCTATGTCTGACATTTACTGCGGTGAGTCTGGTGTTTATGGTGTCAGCCACGGGTGAACAGGCACCTGGCTTCTTTTATTGTCAGAGACTCCTCTCTTTCTGGAGTTGCCTCCTCTGGATAGGTAATTATGTTAAAAAAACGCTTTCAATTTTGATTTCTGCACTTTCTTGTTCATCCATGCACATATTTTGTTTTTATTTGACTCAGAGAAAGCTCAGCAGCTAAACTCTCTGTCCTTGTCCGTTCCCTGTTTCTCTATATGGCTTTATGTGTCTCAAGCGTAGGCCTATAAAGCAGGGCTGGGCTAAGCTTGTATGTGGCCTTAAGCAGAATTTGACTTGGGGCTCCTCTTCCTGTTAAGAACATCACCACCACTAACAGTGTTTCCAGACCATCTTAAAACGCTTTACCCACATTGAGGTGAGTACTATCAGCCAGTAGTCATTTAAGCCGGAGGTCAGTGATTTTTGGGGGGGAAGAGAGACTGAAATGAAAGACCACTGTGATACCAAAAGAACCACATCATCTACAAAAAGTAAAGAGTTTCGACAACTACACTCCCTCCCTGCTAAGACTACGCCTTAACATTCTGTCCATGAATGCCACAAACAGTTGTGCTGACAAAGGACAGCCCTTTCTTATAGCCAAACATCACTTAAAACTTGACAACAAACTCTGATAGCAACCATCTTAAAATTTCTTGTTGTCAAAATATCTGGGGGGACATGGTCGTAAACTCCTCAAAGATCTGGTGCACTGATCCAGGACGAAAGCTGTACTGCTTCTCCCGAATCACAGGTTTGACACTAGGCTGAGCTTTCTTTCCAAAGTTTATGGACAGAAATGCTGCATAAATAATAGTAAAAGTGGATCCTTTCTGTCCTTTCTGTGGCTTTGTGGGGTCATCATAAGGAGGATCCCATCTGCTCTTTTCTTGAACTCTCTCCTTTGTCTTAGCTATTTCCTTTTCAGTTCATGCATGAACGTTTACAAGCCAATAGATGAACGTAGGGGATGTATCTTTGGACCGAGACTTTCAGTATCTACATAAGAGTCAGACAGACGGAAGAAACCCTAACTGGGAACCCAGTAATGTTTGATAAGCTTCCACATAAACCTGTCGGGAACCAGTCGACCACCACCATCACTGCCTGAATAGGAGGCATGCTAAGGCTGCTGTATCATTCCTGACTTCCTGCTGTGTTCGGCAGCCTGCTAAAACATACAATCCTTTTCTCCTACCAGCTGTCAACTTCATCTGTACGGTGTCCAGAGCTCTCTGCTATTTACATTCTGAGATTGCAGCTTTTGAGTTGTTCGGGTTTAAGTTCTACAGACGATGAAAACTCCACATCCACTCTTCAGGTTATCCTCTGTGTATACAGTCGATAAAAATTGTTGCATTTTGAAAAGATCAGACACAGAAATCTCGCACAGAGACCTGACTTTGCGGCTTTATGAGACTTGCAGAGCTTGCAGGAGGAGAAAGTCTGCGATCATCCAGTAAAAGAGCTGGCAATAAATAAAGAGCACACCATATATGTGCATTTCCTCTCCACGGCCCTATGGAAACACATCACCTGGAGGCGCGACCTCTGGACCTTGTCTTGTCACAGCACCCTGAGCATGAGGCAACACTTTCAGATTTACAGTGCAGAAGATGCTGTTCCCGGCCAGCCATACTGTCTCATTTGACCATAATAGGCCTCACAGCAGCTGAAAAAGAGGTTGCTTGTAGCTGAAGTTTTGCTGAGCAGAAGGAGAAGATCTGCTAAGCTCGGTAGGCAGTGAGGCCTGGAGGGGCAGCTGAAGGTTTAGTGAGGTACACAGAGGTGAGGACGCCATGGCAACGGGGGAGAAACAGTTCTGGGTTCATGAGGCTGAAAAGTGTCTTCTCTGAGAAATGGCTGTGAGGGCCGTAAATCTGCAAGGAAGGAGAATTGGATGACAACAGATCTTACCTTCTATATCCTTGCATGAAAATCCATAAATGGCTTGTTTTATTTAACTGTGAACTGCTTGGAAGGTGTACAGTTCTCTTCAAAATAGATGAAGTTTCTTACTGTGCATCAAAGTAGAGCTTATTTGAATCAACTGGATATTTTTTTGTAGTTTCCGGTTCACTAAATCCTGTCTCTTATTGTCTGTGGGTGTTTAGCATCCTTCACACTATTTGAGCGATATTTTAACCTTTTACTAAAATATAGCCCACCAATGCAGCAATTGTAGCATGCATAATTATGCTGTAGCAGCTGTTAAAATTGATGTCTACTGAACAGTTTGACAGCTCAGAGCAAAATAACATGGCCTGCTGTTGAGCCCCAGTCTGAACTTGAGCCTGTTTCATTAATTTGCTATTTTAGCTCACATTTGTCGCATAGCAATAGACCGTGCAGCTGTCCCGTCATCTGTCAGCTCCCCTGAGGTCTTCTGGAGTCTGAATGTCAGGTAATGGCCAAGTGCTGCAGTCTCTTCTACCAGCAGGAAAAGTTTAGCCAGAAAAAGTTCCAACATACTCAATGCGCAGTTTGAATTAGATATAAAAACAAGATACATAATTGTTTTTTGCCATAATAATACAAAAGAAAATTATTCAGGCAATTTTTTTTGCCTTTCTTCAAATTCACAAGTTTACATAGATAAAATTTACTGTGCCTTCAAACAACTTCAAACAGGCCAGGCACTGATTCAGTTTTTTGGATACAGCAACTGAAGGTGCAACATTCATGTGTTCAAACAAACATGAGAAAATATAGAAAGGGTAGAAATCTCCAACCATCATATCCTCCTGGAAAGAGAGGTTTTAAGTCCCACAGATGAACATTTTCAAACTGCATAGGAACCTCTTTTTGGTTTATATGGTCATGTCATTTCCTATTATAAAAATAAATCTTGTTTTGTGAGAAAGATTTAGAATGGACTGTTCTGAAAATCTAACTATCACAACAGCAAACCACATCCAGCTGCTCTAAAATCCCTGTTACGTATTTCAGAGGCTTTTTGTTTATGGAGCAAGTTGATGGGCTCAAGACCTCTCTTAAAAAGCAAAATTCAAACAGCTGATCTGGCAACAGAGCTGGACCAAACCTGCAAACAGAACAACCTCTTCATTTCTTGTTCATGTTGTCTCACAAACACTGGTACTTCCCCTCTATCCATCTCTTTGTCTCTTTTTTTTACATGCACACGTGTTTTGCTCGCCCACATTATCATCACTCTCCTTCTCTTGTTCCATCTCACACGCTGCCTCATCCCCCCCTTTCGTATTTTTCTCTGTCTTGCCCTTTCAGAGCGAGTGTTCGTCTGTGGGTGTGGGTCGACTCTGGTCAGGGTTCATGCATGAGGCACGGCAGTGGGGTGAGGACTGGATGACATCTAGAGGGTCATCATTGCACCAAAGCCTGTCTTATTCTTCATCCTCTTCCTCCCTCCTCTCCGCTACTAGATGGGATCTGGAAGACAGACCTCCAGCCTACTTTGATCAGGATTCAATTAAAAGTCAAAAGACGATGACAACCTGAAGTTACAACTTGTGGTTTCTTGTCAGACATTAGATCAAGCTTTGTCATGCCTGCTCATATTTTGCATCACCACTCTTTCCTTTTATCAGTTAATTTATTTGCCCTTGAAGTACATCTGTATTGTGTTTCCTATCACGCTGAATCTCTTTGCTCAGACACACTGTGTTCCAGGGTCCCTGAGGGAGAGGAGATGGGGCTGGGAAGCTCTGATGGGAAAGTGGGCCAGCTCTCTTAGCCCTCCGCTGGAGAGCTCCATAAAAGGTCTGGAGAGATGATGTCGTGGACTCTGTCCCCCCCCACACACTCCTTATGTTTTTTTTGTTTTTTTTCTTTTTCCTCCCTCCCCACAGCAAGTGGAGAAGCCCAGCAGCAGAGCCAGTCTTGGGCCAAGCTCATCAAGCACATGAGCGAAGCACACGACGATGATGACTTCATTCAGCCGAAATAGGGCTTCCATCCATCATCAGCTGGGAAAAGCTAGTTATGAAACTCAGGATTTCCTGAACTTGGGGATTTTTCAGTGTATACTGTATTCATGCTGTGTGATTTAACCATCTTTTTAAGTATATATATTTGTTTCTAAAAGAAACGTGGAGCTGCTAAGTTCACAAAAAGCAGAAATGCTGCAGCACCTTAGCAACAACAAATGCAGAAGTAGTATTTTGCAACTCTCAGTTGGTTAAGAGTGTAACCGACTGAGGTCATTGTAACAAATGAATGCTTCAATCTAAACGTTCCTATTGTATGGGTGATTCTAAATACTTTCCTAACGCACTGTACAGTAAAGCTACTGATGGTCAGTCACTGGGATGTAACTATGGTGGACATCCGTCTTGCACAGCTGCTGCTCTAGGTTGAAACATTTTTTTTCCCCATTGTAACATGTGTAATTAAGATCACACCTGCTTAATTTATGCTTACAAACGCTCAAATGAACATCCCCTTGTTGAATACATTATTAGAAAGTTTAGATATTGTTATCAACTTTTACAGCTTACTGTTAGCCTAGCATAACAATTAGTACTAATCTTCCAACATGCATCAGGAGCTGAAATCAAATTATTGAGACAGATCCTATTCTACATAGGATTATCTATTTATAATTTGTTATAGGAATAAAAGTGCAAATGTATGTTTTGAAAGCAACAAAAATAATACCAAACTTTTATCTTAGAAGTTCTTAATGAGTATGCAGGGTTTGTCCTACACCAAAAAACTGCTTTAGAAACAATGTCATTTTCTGCAGGAAATTAAGTATAGATTATGGATGAAATTTGACATTTGTTGACAACCAACTATTTTTACAAAGAAAAAACTTCCTATTTGTTAAGCCCGAGCAGCAAAGCGCTGCGAAGGCCTATTGTATCTGTATTGTTTCTGCCCCCCTAAAGAGGGGCCTTTTTGGGGGCTTTATCATATTCAAAAACTCACCAAACTAGGCTGTTTAAAATTTACGTATTTTAAGGTCGTCTCAAAAATCGTAAAAAAAACCCGGCTCAACAGCGCCACCTAGCAACGTTCAAAAGACCCTTTGCTATTCCCTTACTTCATCGTGGAGACATGAAATTTGGTACACTTGTAGAGCTCCCCAAGACGCTCAGAATTTACAATTAATGTCATAGTGCAAGTATCACAGAAAGTCGGCCATTTTGGATTGAAGGTCCGATTTTGACCCCATTTTTGCCATTTACAGCCTTTGTATTTGATCGAACTCATCCTAGGGATTTTGATCGATCAGCTTCAAACTTGGTCAGTCTGTTCATAAGGCAAGTCTGATCTAAAGTTGTGCGAACTGTGAGTTTTTGAGCATGCTGAAGGGGCGTTACCAGGGGTCAAAGTTCACTTACTCGCCATGAAAAATTAAACTGTTATATCTCCTACACAAAAACACAGAGGCACCAAACTTTCAGTGATTGATCATCATCAGGTATCCTACAATTCCCAATAGTCAAATGATGACATCACTTAGGCCACGCCCCCTGAGAACAGGAAGTGTCATGTTTTACTGTAAACGGTCGCTATATTACCCCTTTGACCTCATCAACATGAAACTGTGTCCAGAGACAGAAGACATGTTGGTGTGTTGTGGATTCCAATCCCGACCGGATGTGGCGGCATGGCGAAGTGACCTGTAACGCCGCTGCCATACGTTTGGCTCTGAAATCCACAGTTTCAGGTCGAGCTGCTCCATACTCATTGGGATGCATCCTTATCCACCCCGCGACAGGATTCCATAATAAAATTTGGTGGACGTGGCCTAATTTCTCCATAGCGCCCCCTAGAATATTTTAAATGATCAGCCCCAAGCCATTCTTTAACATAGAGTTATCATCTAAGCAACCCATTAAATACAGAACAATGCATCTGTGGCACATAGGCCATGTTAATATATGATAAATATGTAAATATAAATTGTTAGGTATTTTCTGTTTTCTTTACTAATTGTGTTTTGTGGGTTACAGTACAAAGATTCATTCATTTTGGTTACAAATAATATGAAGTATGTCCTTCATCAGCAGACTGTTTTGAAACAATTTCAGTAATTCGCCACATTATTACTCCAGCAATGACAAAGAGATCGAAGGAGAGATGCAAGGTTGTCTATAAATCAGACATGCATCATCAGATATCCACCAACCTTTCTATGATTTACTTTTGTGAACCTCTAAAGAGCCCAATAGCATTAAATTGTAATTTCAATCCACTGTGCCCCCTAGATTATTCCAACACTTGGATCTCCCTCATATATAAAAAGATCTAATAGACATTTTTTGTCTTTTCAGGGACCATTGTGGCACACATTTTTGAGGTGGAATGATGACATCACTGAAACTGCACCCACTCAGAAAATATTTAAATTATTGTTTGATTGCTACTTTTTCCCCATGTATATAATATCAGTGTTGGTGTGAGATGCAAAAACAGACAGGATCCAGAAATTATCAAGCTCTCAATTTTATTTTCTTTATATAGTTCTTCAAACTTTCACAGCATACATACATACACAGCCTGACAAGCATTCCAAAGAACAGGAGGGAGCGTCTCCCACTGATTCAAATCATCTGGCTTTTAAAGCACGGCCAGCACTAATTAAGGGGCGGAGACAATTACATAAAAAAAAATTTGGGAACGTACAAAATCGGCACCATGAGTCAGAATGGGGTGTTCATTGTTGAACTGCTGCCTACCAGCTTGCTGCTTCAGGTAAGTCTCCTCACTTTACTGAGCTTTCTAGAGGTCTTGTGGTGTATGATGGCACTAGAATGGCTCTTTGGTCTCATTTCAAGAGTGATCACTGCAGCTGGTCCAAGTTCTCCTTCCTTGGGAGGATGGCTGAGTAGTGACACTTTGCTATAACTGCTTTTGCTCATCCTTCTGGGGGGCACTAGGGCATGGGGGCCTGTAACTACTGGTGATCTACTGATGGGCAATTCACTCTGCACTGGGAAGCTAAGGTTAGTCATTGAACTTTCAGACTGCCAGCATTCAATGCAGACCAGACCATCAGAGAATCAACGGAGAAACTCTTCTGCTTCCTGGGCATGCTAGTTCCACCTTGCGGTGTTAACGGATAGCGTGTTTTTGAAACCAGGGGCCCGGTACGTATCAGCCTTCCCAGGTTCCGCCTATAGGAACAGCACGTGGGAAAGGTGACTCTAGGACTCAAGAGTCTTAAATGCAGTCCAGTCTTCTATGAGGAATAGCCTCACACACAGCAACATGCACACCAACTTGTATTCTGAGTTAGATTCTACAGCGCCACTGCTTCTAAATGCGAAAGGAATGAATGTTAATTTCACCCTGGACAGGTCGCCAGTCTGTCGCAGGGCAAAACAGAGACAAACAGGACAAACGACCACACACACACTCACACCTAGGGAGAATTTAGAGAGACCAATTAACCTGACAGTCATGTTTTTGGACTATGTCGTTTTTTTTCACTATTTCGACGCCATAGTTTAGTATGTCGTTTTTTTGAAATTTTGGACGCCATACTTTAGTATGTCGTTTTTTTTTCACTTTTTGGACGCCATAGTATAGTATGTTGTTTTTTTTTCACTTTTTGGACGCCATAGTATAGTATGTTGTTTTTTTTCACTTTTTGGATGATATAATATGTCGTTTTTTTTCACGATTTCGACGCCATAGTTTAGTATGTCGTTTTTTTTCACGATTTCGACGCCACAGTATANCGACATTTTGGACGCCATACTTTAGTATGTCGTTTTTTTCGACATTTTGGACGCCATACTTTAGTATGTCGTTTTTTTCGACATTTTGGACGTCGTTTTTTTTTTCACTATTTGGACGCCATACTATATAGTATGTCGTTTTTTTTCCAGTATCTCGACGCCATAGTATAGCATGTCGTTTTTTTTCAGTATTTCGACGCCATAGTATAGTATGTCGTTTTTTCAAAATTTTGGATGTCGTTTTTTTTTTCACTATTTGGACGCCATAGTATATAGTATGTCTTTTTGTTTCACTATTTGGACACCATAGTATAGCATGTCGTTTTTTTTTTCAGTATTTCGACGCCATAGTATAGTAAAAAAAAAAGTGCCAAAGGTGTCATAGTATAGTATGACGTCAAAAAAGTGCCAAAAATGTCATAGTATAGTATGACGTCGAAAAAGTGCAAAAAATGTCATAGTATGGTATGACGTCGAAGAAGTGCCAAAAATGTTGTAGTATAGCATGAGGTCGAAAAAGGTACAAAAATGTCAGTTATAGTATGACGTCGAAAAACTGCAAAAAATGTCATAGTATAGTACGACATCGAAAAACTGCAAAAAATGTCATAGTATAGTATGACGTCAAAAAAGTGCCAAAAATGTCAGTTATAGTATGACGTCAAAAAACTGCAAAAAAAAGCCATCGTATAGTATGACTTCGAAAAAGTGCCAAAAATGTCATAGTATAGTATGACATTTTTGTCATACTATACAAAAATGTATAGTATGACATTTTTGTATAGTATGACATGGTCGAAAAAGTGCCAAAAATGTCAGTATGACGTCGAAAAAGGTACGAAAATGTCATAGTATATATAGTATGACGTCAAAAAACTGCAAAAAAAAGCCATCGTATAGTATGACGTCGAAAAACTGCATAAAATGTCATAGTATAGTATGACGTCGAAAAAGTGCCAAAAACGTCATAGCATAGTATGACGTCGAAAACTTGCCACAATAGTTAAAGTTTAGTATGACGTCAAAAAATTCCAAAAAAATTTGTTTAGTATGACGTCGAAAAACTGCAAAAAATGTCATGTTGAAAAAGTGCCAAAAATGTGATAGTATAGTATGTCGTCGAAAAAGGGCAAAAGAAGTCACAGTTTAGTATGACGTTGAAAATGTCCCCAAAAAATCATTGTATAGTATATGCACTTAGTATGACACTTTTTACTATGACCGAAACCTCTCAAAAAAAAAAAAATGCTTTCAATGGCGAAAAAAATGCACAAAAACAACATGCTATACTATGACCAAAAAAATGCGGAAATATCACACATTCTATACTACGGCATACTAAACGCAGAAAAATCACATGCTATCCTATGACCAAAAAAAGATCAAAAATAACATGCTATACTATGACCCAAAAAAACCGCACAAAAATAACACATGCCATACTAAGGCACGAAATACGCAAAACAATGACACATGCTTTACTATGGCACGAAAAACACGGGAAAATAACACATGCGATACTATGACCAAAAAACGCGCAAAAATGACGTTATATACTATGGCTATTTTGGTCATGCTATTCATGACCAAAAAAAGACGCAAAAATCACATGCTATGGTTCGACAAACGCGGGAACATCACACATGCTATACTTTGACCAAAAAAAGCTCAAAAATGACACATGCTACACTATGATGATAAAATGTGTAATATGACAATATATCACCATTATGAAGTTGTAATATCAAGATGTTTAAAGTTTGATTAAAATCTATGCTTACCACCTTTCTGAAAGGTTTAGTCGTTTAACATCAACCAAAGCCAGTTTGTCTTTCAGGCAAGACAAAATCTGTTTTCAAAATAGCGCTCCTTCTGTTTCTCTGCTTCATCCACCTGTTCACTCTGTACTCTCAGACCCCGCCTTCTCAACCCAAATCGCCCAAACACCTCAGCCTTCCATAAGGAAACAAAGAGAAAGAAACTCAACTTTCACATTATTTATTTATCAGTAAGAAAATATCAACACAAGATGACTGCTTCACATTTTAACAATAATGTACATTAGCACACACAATGTTCACAAGTTACGCCACAATCTGGAACCAACATAAGAAATATTAAAGAACTTAGTGCTGTTTAAGTATTTTTGACATTATAGTATGTAAAATATTAGGTCAACTTACACACTGTAAGCATGGTAAATTAGATGTAATATCCTGATTTTTACAGCCATTAGTCAGTATTAAAAGTAAACCCTGCAGATTCAACATTAAAAATGTTATTTTTCTCCCATCAGGTTTAAGTTCAACCCTCAGCAGCTGTTTTCCGGCCGCAACTGGAGGCTGAGCAGACTCGGACAGTAAGAGGAGGAAGGCCTTTTCCTGCTGCCACTGGCTTGCTTTGGAGCCGCCATCTTCTCTGGATGGAGACAGAATCAGGTGACTTGGTGTCTCTGAAGCCAAATCAACCGTTAAACTTCATGTTTCTCAGTTGATGCTTGTAGAAGACTGAAAACGTCTCCCTGTCAGCACAGATTTGCACGCTTGTTTGTTCCACAGGAAGCAGGAAGTTAAATAGTTTGGCTGCATTTCAGTGTTTATCAAGAATTTCACATTTTTAAAACATGTAAAACAGATGAGACAATGAAAAGAAGTGCCAAATGTCCTATTTTTGATTTAAATTCAAAGCTGGATCAGGAAATGATTTAAGGGATTTTTTTAATATTTATTAGCATTTTTAACATATCCTTTATCGTGAAGCATAAACTGCTTTGTGTCTTATTACATATTAAACAGGGAAACCTGCGAATCATATCCAGATTTTCCAGCTGCTACTGATGTTAATCTTTACTACAATTAACATGGAAAGTGTTTTTTTCCTTCAAACTGATCACTTAGTTGAAAAACAAAGATGCACTTTTAAATATGTCAGATTTTCATGTATTTTTCTGTCGTGTTTTTTGTCCAAATAAAGAATCAGTTAAATATATTTATCCAAACTTTTAGTGATTTAATTAAATTGTGCAGGCTAAATTTATAGATTTGTCTCCATTAATATTTGGTTAAATGTCTAAAATCAACCTTTAGCCACAACCCTGATTGGATTAAAATGGTTGGTTTCCTGACTTTTAGGAATAATTAGTTAATTAGGAAGGATGAAAGAGAGGAAAAAATTATACAATTAATAAAGAAATTAGAAAAGGAAACAAAGGAAAAAGAACGATCCGGTTCTGCGGCGGCCATCTTAAATCCTCCTTTTTCTTTTTTGCAACTATGATACTTATAATTCAACAAATGCTAGGAAACCAAGAAGTTTCACTAAATTTAATATTTATGTCAGTGGTTCACATTAAAAGTTTAGGTCTAACTTTCAGTTAGTTTGGGATTTTTTAGTTAAACTCAGTGTTTTAGCTCTAGAGGTTTTCTTAAAACACATGATTTAGCCGTAATTAAAAGTTACGGCCTTTATGGTTATTTTATGCCTTCTCTACCAAATGAAGACATTCTCCATCCGTCTCCCCTGCGTTAAACCGCTAATAAAAACACTTCCAACGTTGACAGTTTGTGCGCTCACTCCTCAGCTGGCCCAGACGTCCAGGACAGGCAGGAACGGTAAGTCAGTGCTGCCCAGGTAGGTTCTGCCTCGGTGCTGGAAGACGTCGCTGATGGCCCACGTTAGGCGTCCCTCAGGGTCGTGGAGCGATCCTACGATTTTTCCGTCCAATCCCAGCTCCAGGACCAGAGCGTAGCGCGGCAGCAGGAGGTTGTAGCAGCTCAGAGGAACCAGCTGCACCAACATGAACCAGGAAATCACCAACATGTTTAACAAACTTTAAAATTTCACCAAACCTGGAAAATACTGAAATTTAACTCCCAACTGCATGAACAAAACTACAGTTTTAATCTGTGGTTATTTCCAGTTTAAATTGTTCAAACTACAAAGAATAAACAATCATGTTATTGTTTACTAAAGAATAAAATCTCATTTTAATAGAAAACCTCCAACCTTGGCCAGGAAGCGTTTCACCGCCGGGTACGGAGCGATCATGTCCAGGAAGGGCGGCAGAAGCTTCTGGAATCGCGTCGTCGTCATGCCAACCAAGAAAGTTCCGTGGTCGCTAAGGCGAATGTTGTCAGGGTAACCGATCATGTTGTCCAGAATGATCTCCTTAGTTCCTGCCTTCGGGCCTTTCAGCCAATACCTGAGAAGGAATTTTATTACTAAAAATAATATTTAGAATCACATATCATTTTCACCAGTGCACACTTCCGCTAATCCGCTAATAGCATTGTTGTTAACCTTGAAAACGTTTAGCGAACTTAGCTTCCTCTAACTTAATTTCTCCAGATAAATTCTAAAGTTTACTTGGCTGTTTTGTAAACTTTCAGCTGAATAAAGTTCAACATCTGTGTCCACGGCAGATTTAGCAAAACAAAACAACTATAAAACTTCAGTCAGAATCACGAACCTACGCACAACCAAACATCCAGGTGTGTCAGCAAAAATTACAAGTTTTTGATAAAAGTTCAACATAGTTTAATTTAGCATGTTAGCATTAGCTTTTGCTAAATATTGTGTTGTTTTAGCAGTACATTAGCGATAGCAGAACTAGCTGTCGGGTTAGTTAGCGGTGCCTACCGCTGGTTTTCAATATGAAACACCTGGTGACAACGGGTGTAAATACTCGACTGTACTTCAGTATGCGTCCGATGCTGGTCTCAGCCAGCAGCAGGAAGTTCTCGTCAGGCGACAACGCGATTCCATTGGGCATGTAGAGCGAGTCCAGCAGCACCGTGACCTTTTTATTCTCAGGATCGAAGGAGAGAAGGCGGCCGAGGCTGTTCAACTCGATCACCTGAAGCATCAAAAAAACAGCAGCTTCATCTCATCTGTCAACCATCGAAGCTACAAGGCAGATTTCACAAATATTACACCTGAACTAAACTTGAAAAAGCAAACCTGCAACCAAACAATTGGCTGAGAGCATCAGCCTGGCTTAATCCGTCTGTACGTCACTGTTACTGGCATATTTAAAAAAAAAAAAAAAACAATTTAAAAAAACAACGTTATTAGCCTGGCAACTTCAGCCTGGTGCCCCGCCAGGCTGATGATACTCTGGAAGAAACCCTTTAAAGTCAAACTCTGTGCTTGTGAAAACAAACTTGGTCAGTGAAGGTGATTTAGGTTTTCTTTGATTTTTTTGGTCCTGAACATATAAAACAATCCGTATTTTCTAGACTCAAATTTAGAGATGATTTAACACTTTTTCAAACATTCCTAATCAGAGCTGGATAGTAAACACATTTACTTGAGTTACATTTTTGGAAACAATGTTCCTTTAGGAGTAATTTTTCTATGAAGTATTTCTACTCTTACTTGCGTCAAATTTCTGGATTTTCTTCCCAGTGATTGAAAAACAAACATGTTTTAACCAAAAATTCACCAGACAGACACACACCTGCAGGTTCTGTTAAAATTTCAGACGTTTTTTTAATTTATTTTATAACATTTTTTATTTTGTCTGATTTTGTTATTTTGTAATTATATTATTTATATGAATAATTTTGGTCTTAAAACTATGACAATTTTTAATTAACTTCATATTGTGATCCAGCTGATGATGTAATTTTTAGATATTAAATGATTGATCATTTGATCAGTGACATGTAGCATTTTTACGTTTTCACTTGTGTGTAATTTCTTGGACAATTACTTTTTGCTTTTACTTGAGTAACAATATGTTGAAGTAATTGTACTTTTACTTGAATACAATTGGTGGATTTGTGGCTCTCTTCATAATTTCTAAAGAAAATATAAAAGTAATGGATGTTTCCAGTTAAAGCCTGAGAGTAATTTATGTTTGTGAAGTTCCTCTTCACCAATTCTCAACAATCTCTGTTATTTCTGCATAAATATCCCTCTTGTAAATTGAGAAACTTTAGTTTAAAACGGTGAAATAAGGTTTTCTGAAAACCCACTTGCCTCCAGTCTGACGTGTCTGCGGCCCCAGCGGCTGGACGAGTCGGTGAAATAAACGATCCCGGTTTGGGAGGAGACCTCCAGGCCGTTCAGGAAGGCGAAGGGAACACCATTAGCACCTGGTGACAGAGCGACGCTCTACTCATTCATCTGCGTTTGTAAAAATCAGCTGAAGCCGTCGGACCGTACCGTCGGCGCTGGTCACCAGCAGAGTCTTTCCTCCAGTTTCAGGGTCGACGCTGTAAAGACCGAAGTAAGAGTCGGCGACGACCAGCTGACCGTGGCGGTCCAGGCGAACGCCGTGAGGACGACCGCAGACCGGCTCGTAGTCAGTGCTGCTGCCTGGACACATCCAACACACGTCCCAGTAGTTTAAACTACCTTACTAAACTACCATAGCAAGAGGATATAAACAGGATAATAAAATGATAGAGATTATGTTTTGCTTACACGTTACTTTCTTGATACCAGCAGTGGTACTACGGGGCGACTAACAACCTTCTAATAATCAACATGAATCACAGAAGCTGATGGAAAACATTAAATGGACTAATTAAAATAAAACTCCTTGAAAGTATTTTGGTTTTTGAGGGACATTGCATCGTTTTATAGCACAATCAAGCAACTACGTTAACTTTGGTTGCTAAAAAATCGCTGTCTATATCATATATGACTTCAAAGAAATTTAACTTCGTAATTTAACGCCTCTGTCTCTTTCTGAAACTCCACCTTCAGGAAGTTGTCATGACATGGCTCCTCTATTAACCCTATAACCACCTTTTTACCAACGTTGCACTAAGTAGCTCTTATGACGAGCTCAGCAGTTCCAAACAGGTGTTTGCTAATTGCTGCTGGCTAGTCTGAAGGAGCTGAGTGGGGGAGGAGCTGTGTCTTGAAGGCGGGGCTATGTCCAGTCAGGTGTTTTGCAGAGCTGAATGGTTGCCATGGAGATTAAATTATTTCTTAAACAATGTATCCGAACCGCATTCTGGTAGGTCCTGTCCCATGTGTGTGATGAGATCCAGGCTGTCATCTGGACCGATTCTCCACAGCTTCCCGTCCACCGTCCCCGTATAAACGTTACCTGAAATAAAACAATTAAAACTTTTACAACTTTCACTTCAGTTTATCAATGCAAAAACTCAGCGTTGCTCCTAAAATCAGTTTAAAGGTAAAGTGATTGGGAAGTAGTGACATCTAGTGGTGAAAACAAATTACTGCAACCAAATGAATAATCCTAATTACTTATAATAAAGAAAATAGTTAAAAACAGGGAGACAATGTGTCGTATATGAAGGATGTAGCTTTAATGAAGGAAAAGACTCACCATGAGCATCAGCAGCAAAGGATTCTGGTCCGTGTAGTTTTCCAGTGAACAGCCTGCGGCCCCTCTGCAGACGGGTGTTAACAGCCAGTGGCCCTTGGAGCGCCGGGGGAGGCCCTTTCAGACTGAACACACATAGTTAGCAATGCTAAGCAACTAAATTTAACACTAAATGATAGCGCTGAACCTTACATGTGCGGTTTGGGATCTATGGGAGACGGCAGCAAGTAAACTCCAACAGCCACGGCCAGCAGAGCTGCTAGCAAAGATCGTCTCCGCAGCCTGAAGAAGAACAGGAGGAAAACACAAACTGGTAAACAAATCAGTTTTTCCATGTTTATCAGCTCCTGACGCTGCTCGACACATTAGCTTTAATTCCCCCCCTATGAAAAATTACGTGATAAATGTCAATACATAAAACATCTGACAGAACGTGCAGCCTCAACCTCTCACGGCTAGCTAAGCTAAGTTGGTGGAATTAACTGACTCACTCACTCTGGTTACCTAGCAACTCATTCATTCTTTGGTTACCTAGCAACAACCTGTTGAGTAACTTGCGCAGCAGCAGTTTCAGGTTTTGCCTCACAACTGCTTAAAAATAAAAAACAACGTTGTGTTGTGAAAACATGAAAGGTCACGCCTCCGATTTCAGATATTTACAACAAAAAAACTGATCAATAATTATTGATGTCAACTGAAATGTTTATATCTAGTTTATATCTGGACCGATTCTCCACAGTTTCCTGTCCACCGTCCCCATATAAAGCTGTAAAAATAAGTTAAACTCTACTGTAATAACTGGGGAAAAAAGAAATCTTGTGCCACACTTGCTGAAGTGACCTTTGACCTTACACATGGGGAGGAGAAATCAGGCTGCAGGTCAGTTACACAACAAGAACCAGAGGCAGAAGAAAACTGGAGCTGATTGGTTTGAATAAAAAAATCAAACATTTTTAACCAACTTTACAGGCTAAATGCTAATATTTTATTAGCTAAAAATGGAGATTAAATAATCCAGAGTGGACGATCTAAAATTAGGATTATTATTACAAACACTTTTCTTAAAAAAAATCTTACATTTATGGTTTTTGTTTGGTTTTGTACTTATGATGTTTCAATTATAAATACCTTTGATTTATTGTTCTGTAATGTAGCGGTTTGCAAGTGGTAAAATAAAATCCTACAATCAAAGTCCCTATAAAAAAAAAAAAAGTAATTTATATGTAACTCTTTTTTTTTAAAACTCTGACAAGTCAAATTGCATAAGATTAATATTTAATAGTTCTGTAAGAAAACAGTACAAAAGGCTGAAAAAAACTTTCTTAATGTCCATCCATCCCCTAATGGGATCGGGAGGTGCTGCTGCCTCTCCAGCTAACGTTCCGGGCGAGAGGCAGGGTCAGAGGTCGCCAGTCTGTCACAGGACAAACATACACACTCACACACAGAGGGAGAATTTAGAGAAACAGTCGTGTTTTTGGACTGTGGGAGGAAGCCGGAGTACCCAGAGAGAACCCAGCATGCGCAGGGAGAACATGCAAACTCCATGCAGAAAGACCCCGGGCCGGGAATCGAACTGCAAGGCAACAGTGATACCAAATGCGCCACTGTGCAGCTTTCTCAATGAATTTTTGAAAAATGTTTTCTGTCCTCTTATGTTCCTCGTCTGAACCCAAATCTGGTCCAGTTTAAAAACTTGTTTGGATTTTTACTTAAGATGCACAAGATTTATATTAACTATTTATATTAACTGTGTTGGAAAATTAACATTGTAGACTAAATTTTTATTTTAGCAAGTCTATACAAAAATATTGTGAGGAAAATATGTTATGTTCTTTGTTTTTCTAAGATTAATTAAAATACTAAAAATAATAGAATTTTAAATCTAATGTACATTTATAAAAACAAGAAAACTGAGTAGAGATTTATTTTGGTTATTCACTTTTGGAAATTAAATCCAGATTAACACAAATCATTTAAATCTAAAGATTAGTTTTCAGCTGTAGATTTAACTATAACATTTCTAAATAAAATAAAACATTATTTAACTCAGTTATTTTATGACCCACCCTACAAGGATAAAAACTCCCGGAAACTTTGAACGCAACAGTTTAAAAAGGTGGGAGATTTGATGAGCGCCGCGTACTTTTAAAAACTCTCCACAAACTAAAAAGTTTTATTTTTTGTCTGATTTTTATAAAGTAAAATCTAAAAACTTACATTCCTGTGCGTGAAGTCGGTCTTTTTTCTTCCTGCTGCTCTGATCTAGAGACGCTACATGGTTTTACAGACGAAGCAGAAAATCAAACTAACCGGAAAGAAGACGCGCTGTTCCGGTCTGGACCGTCACAATAAAAGCACTACAAGGCGCGTTGTAATATATAACAATTTTTTAGTCAATGTTTGGCTTTTTAAAATTTACATTTGTGTTTTTTCTTTAAAAATTATGTTTTCCAATGAAAGTTTGAGTTTTTAAACTACTTAAAAATATAGTTAACACTTAAATTTCTTCTGTTTCTGTTTTTTTCTTTTGTAATGTTTGAGATTCTCAAACTTATAAAAAATAAAATGCAGCTTTAAAATGATGATTTCATTTGATAAAATAAAAGTAGAGTTATTTTTCAATTTAACTAAGAAAGGGTGTTACATTTTTACACTGGGTTGTTCTGGAGAAAATTACAAATTTTAAAATTATTTCAAACTGTTGGAATGTAGTTAAAAAAAAACAAGTTTCACAAACTGGTATTTCAGTTTTTGGAATACAAGTCAAAAACTCGAATTTCAACCATTTCTGACTAATTGAGATTCGCTTTTCAGTCAAGCAACACTGACTTTAAAATCCAACATGGCTGCCACTTATGTTAAATCAAATGAAAGCTGCATTTTAACCACTAAACTGAAAAAATTTAAAAGAAATAGCGAATGCAACCAAATCAGATTTTTTTATGGGAATTTAACACTACAATGCATAAATATTTTTACTCTATAGTTTCAGAGTAAAACATTTTAAAGCCTTTTAGGGACTGAATAGCTGGATTATTTTTTTAAAGAAAAAAAGTCAAACTAACCTCATAAATGGTGGGACTTTGTTTTGGCAGCCTTGTTGGTTTGAGTTTTGTCAGCTTCACGTGTGTGAGGGTCCAGAGTTTGGCAGTGAGGAGGAGGAGGAGGAGTCCGTGTTTTTGTCTGGCTTGTTATCGGAGTCGGGGTCAAATGGAGGACGAAAGGAGGAGCTGCTGCTGCAAACAGCCTGACAACATCAACAGGCAAAAACTACAACCAGGAGAAAAGCAAACTGCTGGGTTTTATGAAACACAATGACATTTTACATCAAATTACTTCAAATATTTAAATTTAGAATAAAGACAAACACTGAAATAATCTTTATGAAACAGAATCCTGAGAAGAGTTTTCTTTTTAAGCAATTTATGGAGCTAAATTGGAGCCATAATGTTTACTCGAAATAATTTTCTTTGAAACTGGAAAAAATTTAACTGAAAAGAAAAGATTTTAAAATGAACAAATAATTTTAAAACGGAAAAAGAAAATTTGAAACAGGAAGAAAACATTGAATCTGAAAAGTTTTTAACTCTTTTCTTTGTTTCAGATACATTTTTGAGATTCAAATTAAAGTTTAAAGTAATTTTTCAGTTTCAAAACATTTTTTAGTTTCAAAAACATATTTGATCAAATTGTATGGCCCCAACTTAACTCCATAGTAATTAACTTTTACTATATTTGCTAAAAAAAAAAAAAAAAAAGGCGGGGAGTGAACACAAGCCATGAAATGTGTTCACAAGACATTAATTAAATTATTGTTGACAACAATGCCGTAAAAACACAATAAGATAAAACATTTTGTTTTAGTTTGGCTCTACAACAATCTAAAGCTTGTTATTGTTGACAACAATACTGTAATGTCCCTTAACTTTTTCAACAACAATAACGTTCCATAAACGTTTATCATAACATCATTGACCTAATGCATAAATCAAGTTTGAATAATCTTAAGATCAGAAATTAATTGTCTAATATTTTTCTTTTATGATTTTCTGCTAGAAAGGAAAATTTATTGGTTATTAAATTAAAGAAAATCATCAACCAGAGAAGCATCTTCTAAAGAAACAAAGTTCAACTTTAGGCAGTTTTTAGAATTTCAACATGGATTTTTATTGCAACATTAATTCTGTAAATTGATCTGAATATTAACCACAAAGCGATGAAATAACAGACCCAAGAGAACGAATGTAGAAAGCAGGGAACCCAACATAGATCCCTGAGGAACTCCAAAGTGAGAAAAGCAGAATAAAAAGAAAAATCTACAGCATACTAGAGTCTTTTATTTCCAACAATAAAATATGGGACAGACCAATATTTCTTTTTACCCAATACAGTCAAGGAATAAATTAATAAAAGGTGAAAAAGCATCGGTTTTTGTAAAGTTGACTGTTTTGTCTCACATCAATAACTTATTTTAACCTTTAAAAAGTTTCATAATCAATCATTTTCACAATATTGGTTAAAATAAAGCTTGTGTGATCAAAAGAAATTTAAAAAATTTCTTTTGAAACTTTTTAAATTTCAAAAGATTAAATAAATACAAATATATTTAATCAGAAAATAGAACAAAGCGCATATTAACCCTTCAAACATCAAAATGAGTTATGAGCGCCATCTTCTGGTCTTTGTCACAAAATGCTGGAGTGTTTACAATCCTGACAAGTTTCCTTAAATGGTTAACAATATTTAACAAATATAATCTGTCATAAAAGATAAAAACACCACAAACCATTTGTAGATAATTTATAATTTTCTATGTTGCATCATCAACTTTTCTTCTTCTATTGCTTCAGCCGGACAGATCCACTTGTTGGTTCTCTTGTTTTGGATCTTTTCTGTACATTAGCATATATGCTGTCCCTCTAAAAAAAACAAACACAAACAATAAACTGATTTCAGAGGAACAATAAAACTGGATTCCTTTTTTAGCACTAAACAAATGTTAACAAAAAAAAATCTGGCAAACACCTTGATTGATTAAACATTTAATAAAGTTCTTAAGTAATAAAATATTCCATTTATAGCATAAGGAACCCTTAAGTTTTCTGATTTAGGAACTGAAATGAATACAAAACTGATTTGTTAGCCTAGCTTGGAAGCTAAGCTAACTATTTTTTTCCATAAACAATAGCTGAGATGACAAAAACAGGTCAGACCTTCAGCTGTTTTAGATGGCAGAAATAAAAACGTCTGAAAGCGAAACAATTTGTTGTTCATGTTTAAGAATACCTGCTAAAAGATTATTTTCAAAAGGTGCTATTAATCTGACGAGTCTGATCAGGAGGTTTATCCTAATTTATTGAATAAGATTCACATGTAAGTTTTGTCTTTATTCTTAGCACTAGAAAAGAAAAGGCCTTCCAGTAACTGTGGGAGCATCATCACCCTAAACCCCGCTCAGCACAACACAAAGTTACACCCTTGACAATATCAATTAACTTTATTCAGTAATGAGAATAATATCCAGTATTTTATAAGATGTGTTCTTAAATAGAGAACAAAATACAAACAGAAGTTACCTGTAGTGATCTCCTTCAGTTTTCTGCACATCTTCCCAAGAGGACTGTAAGTTACCAAGATAATAAGATTTAATCACAGATTTGCACAGAAATCTGAAGTAACATTATATAGATCTACAACTGCAGCTTGCAAAGAGAGTATTATAAACCTATATAATTATGTTAAATGTTATAAATTCAGGATTTTGTTAAATTATTTGTGCTCTATAACTTTAGCTTAAGGTCAAATTTAAGATCAATATAAATTCAACACACCTTTTATGTTTTATATGATTCAATCATAAAAATAATTGTATACATGTCTACTTTTTTTAAAGCCATATAACTTTCATTGAACTGAGACAGATTTAAACATACTTGAGAAACACGGCTGTCATCTGCATAAAACCAGCGGTTGTTCACTCTGTGGCGGACATAAGCGGTGTAATGTCCAAACATTGCATCGCCATAATGCACGACCACAGCATATAAAGTATACCTGCAGTCATTCTGCAAGAAAAACAAAACGTTTTAATTAACAAATCTATAATATCCAGATGCTCAGCGGAAAAGTCAGGTACCTGGGTAAAGTCTGAAGAGAAAGCTTCTCTCTGAAACTCAGAGAAGTCGAATGTTTCTGGGAAAGTGACTCTACAGTTGAGTTTTCGGGTGAATCCACATACATTTCTGAAGCGTTTCAATTGTATGCACAAGATTTGAGGCAGAGAGCAAAGCTTGACACCCTGAAAAGCAGATTTACAGAGACCACTTTAGTTTTATATAATTTTATATAAAAACTAACACACTTAAAACTAAAGTTCACACAGCAAAAATACATAAAAAAATAACCAATTCATGTTTTTATAAATCTTTCTGATCAAAACTACAATAATTAAAACACCAAATATGCACAGAAAACCATGTTAGCTCCATCTAACAGAAACTAATCCGCCCCAAAGGGTTCAGCCAATCAGCGGCAAGGAAAATGAACCGTGCTCCCTGATTGGCTGCTTTCTAAAAGGCAGCCAATAGAGTTTCAAGTAGCACTTCTCAGCTTCCTGGGATTGTGAGATTTTTGCTCTATTTACATTTTATTTAGTTTTTCATCTCTTTATTTTTTTTATTTATTTAAATTTAGCATTTATAATTATTTTTCAAAATGTTTTTTCTTTTGGTCCTTCAAACCATCCTTACATAACTTCTAATTTTTGTATTTTCTTTCCATGCTTTTTCTTCTTTGGCTCGTTAGTTATTTGTTTGTTTATTTTTATAATTTCTCTGGTGAACTGATGAAAACTGAAACTCATCCTGACCTGTTTGGTTGGAGTCTTGCCTTCACACTGTGCACAAAAGCAGCAGTCAATTCCCTGCAGCTCCTGCTGCTCGAAGAAGGAGATCATGCAGTCCTTCTGGAAAAGTTAAGAACCGAACAAACTGACATGAAGATGAGCAATAAACTGGGTGATAAATTGAATTATTGATTAATCAATTTTTTGGTTTTTCAAGACTTAATTTTTTGAAAATTTTGATTATTTTCCACTAATGATCATCTTGTGTTTTAGTTGAGAGTGACCCGTGGGCGGCCATCTTGTTTGACAAATGTGTTTTACTTCTATTTATTTGGATTTTGAATTCAACTCTACCAAAACAAATAAAATAATAATAAAGTCATTATATTACACGAATGCAGCAGTAGTTTTATGACAACTCAGAAATTTGCTATAAAAAAACTAGAAAAAATTAATCAAATTTTCTAGAAAAAAAAAATATTTCTGAGTTCCAAAAGTTGAAAGTTTGCTAGATTTTTTTAAAGTTTGAGATCAACCTGGGCAATTTTTGAGAAAAGGCTCTGAAATTTCTGTTTTGAAAGTCAAATTTTGTTTTTTTCTTTTGCTTCAAATTTTTGACTTTTAAAATAAATTTCCAAGCTTTTAACATCAATCTCAAAATTTCTGAGTTTTATCTAGCAAGCTTTAAAAATATGTATTATTGTCGTCATTTTAGCTTATATGTAGAAGTTAGCATTAGCTTAGCAATGAAGCTAACTGCTGCTGCTGGCTAACTTGCAATGAAGCTAGCTAATTATAAAAGAAATTTAGACCTTCCTTAACCTTGAGGTTGTTTATAATGAGTGTAACGTTTTATATGTGGATATGTTGAATTAAATATTATTTTTAGTGTCGCCAAGCTTTAAACACACCAGAGAGTTTCGGTCTTCCTTTATGTGCAGCGGCAGGCTCAGCAGGTGACTCTTCCGCGTTTGAACGTTGCTACACACCAAACATTGCACCTGCGTTTCCACTGACATCTTATACAAACTCTGGATTTCAAGAGCCTGGAAGAAGAAAAAAATAAGTAAATCTTGTCACATTATCATTGAATGATAAATGTGAGAATGAATCCCGACCAGAGTTCGGTCATCCATTTGCCGCTGAATGAAATCCAGAATGGAGAAGAAAACTTCGTCTGCGTCGTGCTGCACACTCACTGCAAAAACAGGAGAGTTAAAAGGTGATCAGAGTGAGACCTCTGCGGTGCAAAGATGGGTGTCTTACGCCGGATGTGGTTTCTGTCCAAGCAGTGGAGGAAGTCCTGATGAGGAGCAGGATGAGGAAGAACTTCCTGCATCATCTTCAGGACTCGCTTTAGCTGGAAGGGAACATTATCTTCTGCTCTCACACCGGCGAATTTCCACCTTAAAATAAAATCATAAAAACACGTTTTAAGGCCCCAGCGGCTCCCGGGCCAACATTAGATTATTAGCTCATTCTTGCTATTAATTAACTCACTTTTCTAATATGTCTGCCAGCTCCCTGGTGGCGTTCAGGGTCTGCAGCAAAGTGTTGACGCAGCAGGACAGATAGTAGTTTCTGAGGCCTCTCATCTCTGACGGAGAAAAACAAAAACAACTATTAGTCAATTATGACATCACAGATTTTCTTCTTGATTTAATTTGTACTTTTTGACAGCTAAAAGTCAAACTGGTGTTTTTAAAGATTTATTTTGTTTTCTGGATGACCAACATGAAGAAAATAATGTGTTGATTAAATTAGGAAGTCATGAAGGAAAGAAGACATGAAGTAAAGAAAGAAAGGAGAAAGGAAGGAAAGAATAAGAAGAAAGGAAAGACAAGAAGTAGGAAGAAAGGAGAGAGAAAGAAAATAATGAAAGAAAGAAAGAAGAATGATGGGAGGAAGGAAGAAGAGAAAGGAAAGAAAAGGAAGGGAAGAAGGTAAGGACATTAGGAATGAAGGAAGAAAAGGAGGGATTAAGGAAGGATGCAGAGAAAGACAGAACATTTAGACAAGAGAGAAAAACGACTGAAATATTATTTTTCCTCCAATGTTTTGTTTTTTCATCCAAATCTGAAAAAAAAAAAAAAAACTGGGTCAGAACCAGCAGGTCACCTCTGAAGAAAACCAGTGGCCTAGTCAAAGTCTGAGCTTAAATCTACTTGGACATGCTGTGGGTGTTTGTGCTGCCCTCTAATGTGCCTGAATAAAAACAATTCAGCAAATTGGAGCAGATCAAAAATCCTCCACTGTTCAGATTATTCAATGTTTTTTCAAAGATCTGAAACTTTAACAAGAAGCAGCGAATTTATTAATATGTAAAAATATTTCAGGTTATTTAAAGTCACATTAATCGAGTTTTTACAACAACAAAACAAACCGCATTTAATCAAATTAAGCTTTAAAATAACGTTTTTCCTCCCTGTTTTAAACCTTCGCATTTCTGCCAATGTGGGTCGGAGAACTTACCGAATTCCCTGCGACCCAAAAGGCTCAGGGTAAACAAATCCGCGGATATCCAGAAGACAGACATCGGAGCGGAACTTTATCTGTTCGGTTCGGTTCGGTTGGAGGTTCTGAACCAGAAAACCATCAGCGGTTCTTGTCGGATCAGCTGGGTTCTGTCCGGTCCGTCAGCATCAGCTGCGATACTTTCGTTCTTCTTCGCTTCCCTGAAAACGAAACTTAAACCTGCGCCGAACAGGCAGAACATTATGACCACCGGTCAGGCTGTTGGCTGTTCTGGTTCTTCACGTCCACGCGTGGAAAACTTTGCGTTCATTTTCCGTTGCGGGCAAAATGGAAGATAAGCGGAACCAAATGAGTCGAGTTGATGTTTAAGGAGAAAAACTGACAAAATCAAAATATAAAGAGCTTTTTATCATTATAGAAAAATGAGTAAATGTCGCCAAAAAAAATGAAATTTTGAAATTGACCTCAGTAATTTTCTAGAAAAAACAATTCAAAATTTCTAAGTTTGACAAAATAAATAACATTTGCAAGAGAAAACCTGACATTTTGAGGTTAAATCTATGTATTTTTTAACTATTGTAAAAATTCTGTTAATCTGTTTCTTTTGAAACTCAGGATTTTTTCTTAAAGTTTTTTATTTTTTATTTACATTTCCAAGTTTAATCTCTTTTTTCTAGCAAATTTTCAACTCTTCAAACTCAGAAGTGTCCATGTTTTTCTACAAAATGTTTAAGATTTATCAGGTTTTTGTTTCCTGAAAATTTTTACTTTTCAAACTTAGAAATTCTGTCCTTTTTTCCCTGGAATATTTTAGATTAATCTAAAAACTTTTTTACTTCTTTCTAACAATTTTTTTATTTTTGAATCTTATAAATATGCTAGAAAAAAAAAATAACTTTTACATTTCTGAGTTACAGTGGTTCTGAAGAATCCTCTGATTCAAGACATTGTTGTTGATGATGAGAATGCTCAGGATTTCCACACCAAATATAGATGTTTAATTTACAGAAAAAAATACAACAAATAGTTAAAGTATTTTCTTAATTTAATCAACCTAACAGAATTTTGCAAAACTCAGAGAACATTTTATAAATGTACAGTTTCCTCCTCTACACCAGAGGGCGATATGACGTAAACGTCGCTCTCCACGTCTGCTTGATCAGTTGAAAAAGTTTGAAAATCCACATATAGGATGAAGACAAAGCTGCAGAGGAAACAAAACGGTCAACATGATTGTCTCCAACCGAAACGGTTTAATGAAAATGTCAGCAGAATTTCCTCCAACCTGGGTCCAACCTGAAGAGAAGCATGTAGAGAAGAATGGTGGCCAGGAAGAGTTTATGCAGAAGGGATGAGTCGGATCCGGTCCTCAAGCATTTTCTGTAAAACGTCCTGAACACAGCTTCAACTTTACGGAGTAAAGACCCTGCAAGACATCCTCAGTCAGATCAGATGCTGTTGTTTCCATTTATTTTGTTTAATAAACATAATTAAACGAAATACTTTGAGTTGAGTCCGGTTGTGATTCTCCAGCTCCAGAATCTGGAGTTTCTTCTGGATTGATCGGGCCTTCTTGATTCTGTCGACTTCTTTCTTCCACCACGTCCAAAGCTTTTCGCCGTTGCTCCTCTGTGAACGTGTTGCGTCCAACGTCACCGCTCACGAGTTCCCGCGCCTCATCCAAATGTCCGAGTGGCACGAGGATGTGCAGCAGGTAGAGCTCCGCCACCAGCCGGAACCCGGCGGCCTGGACGCTCTGCGGGCTGTACAGCCAGGCCCGGGTCGCCTGCTGCATCACTGCAGGCTCCTTGACCTTGGAGTAGAGGAGGATGCTGGAAAACCAGAGCAAAAATTACAATTTACACAGAAAAATTACATTATTTTTTATTTAAAAATGATCTATGACAAGAATAGAAAAAAAAACCCCATAAATGTGATTTGAATGGATCAAAACACATTTAGGGTTTAATATTTCAAGTTTCTTTTAACAATTTTCTTACTCAGGTGAGTTTTGTTTATTCAATTTTATATAAAGAAAAAATGGCAGGTGAGTCTCAAAATAAATATGTAAATTAAAATAAAACACAGAAAGATTTTATCAGTAAAATGTGCCCCTAAAAATATTTTAATTTCTAACAGTTGTTTACAATCAAATTTGATCATAGCTGCTTTTATGCATTTTTTAAAAATGCCTTAATTTTTTTTATTTAAAAAAAAAATACAAATAGGAGAAGGAAAGTAATCCTAAAATGTATAAAAATTATCACAACACTCGTTTTTAAATTCAAAAAATTAATAGAAAAAAAATAATAAAAACTAATCACATCACTGCTTTTTAAAATATTTTTCCATTTTTTAATGTTATTTCTTTTATATAACAACTAAAACTAGAAAAACATCAAAACTGATGTTCCTTTTCTGAATTTTGAAAAATGCTTCATTTTTTATTTTAAAAAATACACTTAGAAAATGACAATATATATTTAATCTTATAAAAACGATTTAAAAGTAGAACATAAAACAGAAAAAATGTTTTGTGTTCTATTAATTTTTTTAATATAAAAATAACTAAAAAAACATGTAAAAATACATAAAATTTTAAAATAATGAACAGTGCGCTTTTTAAATAAAAACACATACAAAATAGAAAACAAAACAGTAGAGAAAGTTGTTATATAAATTATTGAATTAAAAATACATAGTAATCCTTACCACATCTGCATGATCTTAGCAGGCACATTTTCCTGGTGCTCGTAGTGCTGCAGGACCCACTGGAAAACCCCCCTCCACTTGTTCAGTTCAGCCAGCGCCTGGATCCCCAGGATGCAGAATCCAGTTTTTATCTCCTCAGACCTGCAGAGAAAACTCGCTGCTAACCAGAACAACACGCAGAGCAGCTGGGAAACAACGCGACGGTTCACCTGCTTCTGTCTTCTGGCTCCAGGCGCCCCTGGATCTCCAAACCCGCGTTACAGGCGTCAAAAGCCGCCTGGAAGTCGCCGTGGACCATCATGAGCTCTGCAGCGGACTCCAACATGTGGAAAAGCTTCGGTGAAGAGCAGGAGAGCGGCGGAGGACTCCGGTCGAACCAATCCTGGCTGTCATAAGCTTCGTCTGTGTTATGAGCTGCAGAAGTTCGGTACATAACTCCAGAACCAACTGCTAATCAGCACCGAATAAATAAAATTATCTACTTTTATCTAATTTAACAGAGGAATACTTCGCTCACTTGCGTCCGTTTGTTGACAAATTGAAATGAGCGGAACTTCCGGGATTAACGACCAATCAACTGCCGTCGTCTTCAGGAAGTCTGAAACAGCCAATCACGTTCGAGTTTCCTTCCCTGCTGTTCCGTATGTGAACAGAGCAACGTGTTTCTGTCGCAGGGCGAACATTTAGAGCTGGAAACATAAACTAACTGTAAGTAACCGCTCTTCTGCAACATGCCCTATTAGTTTATGACTTAGTCAGTTTATTTTGAAGCGATGAGGCTTTTTAAAATAGTTTTCAAAACGTCCGGTTAGCTAAAATGCTACATTAGCATCTAGCTGTTTTGAATACAAGATTTATTTACTTTTTTTTTTTTTACCATTTATGTCGTTTATGTAACAATGTTTCGCTGTTTATTTTCCCTCCATACGCGTCTGTGGATGGAACAGAGGCGCTTCTAGACTTTTATTTCGGAGGGGGCTGGAAGGGTTAATTGGAAACATGTCCTCAAAAACTAAAATAAAATGTATATGATGATCGCATCATCAGCTGTTAGCAAGCACTGCTAATCTATCCCGTTTTCCAGTCCTCTTTAATCCCTGTTTGGTCATATAGAGACCTTAGAGTCGGGGATATAATCCTTGTTCATTATTATTGTTGAACTGGTGCAAACTTTTGAGATTTCTTATAAACCTTTAAATTAAAACTTGATTTGGCCGCTAAAGCAGAAAAAATGTTACATTGTTAATACTTTGGCAGCATTCATTTTAATCAGTTTTGTGCAAAGTTGCTTGTAAATTGCTCCATTTGGTTTACTTGGGGTTTTAACGTGAATTTTTTTTTCTCCCCACGATTTTTCAATGGAAGTTGTCAAAAATATTTTCATCTCCAAATTCAAATTTGTTGCTTTTATAGTATTTCAAGAAATGTCTTCCACCAGGAGAAACATCGGTTTCTTTTCTCCTCGAAGTAAAAGATTAAACATTTAAGTGGCTCAAAATAGATTTTAACCTACTTCATTACATCTAATTAAGTAATATGATTCTACAGATCAATTTCACGCAAAGCTGAGTGAAATTGAACAAAATTATGGCTGATTTACATTTTTACACAGGGAGGAGACGGTTTGGATGCTTTTGTTCTTTAATAAATCACTGTTTTAATTAAGCATTTTCTATTAACTCTGGTTTTCTGTAAAATTGTTTTTGCAATCTGAAATGATTAAACTGCAAAAATGCACGTAATAAAAGCTTTATCAACAAATTAAAACAATGTATCAGACTGATGGGAGAAACACATTTTACTAATATTGTGTTCACTGCAAAAACACAAAATCTTAAACTATTCATTGCCTAGTTTTTAGTGCAAATATATTAACACTTAAAATGATACAAGTAACTTTTTAACAACATATGTGATTGTTTTAAGCCAATAATTTCTTAATCTAATTTTTTTAAGTACATTTCTGGCAAAGATTTTAAATTGATCTCAACAATTTTCTAAAAAAAAAAAAGTGAACATTTCTGAGTTTAAAAAGTCAGAAATTTACTTGGAAAAACCCTCAAAAATGTAGAAATTAATTTATAAGTTTGAAAAGTTAAAAAATTCCAAGTTTTTTTTTTTACAACATTTCTGAGATTAAATTCCAAATGAATTTTGTTTTTGGTTGAAATGTATCTCTTTTTGTCTACCCAAAGTGGCCCCAATACATTGTAGTAGCTTTAGATTCAATTCAGTATCAAATACTTTATTAATCCTGAAAGGAAATTAAATATTATCCAAGTTCCTTCAAGGAGCTGAAAGGATCTCCTGTAGCAGTCTGTATTACAGTGGTTGTGATGAATCCTCTGACTGACGAGGATAATCAGGATTTCTGCAGCAAAAATAAGTGTGTAATTTACTTTGACAAATTAAACAAATATTGAAATATTTTCTTGGTTTCATCAATCTAGATGAATATTAGAAAACCCAGAGAAAATTAAATTAATTTACATTTTTCTTCCTTTACACCACAGAATGACATTTTTCCCATGAAAACATCTTGTAATATGGAAATTTTTAAAATTAATATTAAGAAATAATTGACTCCTACTTTTGTCTTATTTCAAGTGAACTAAGATATTTACATTTTTGCAGAGTAGCCATAATTTTACTCATTCTACAGAGCACTGTTTCTGAAAATGGCTGAAAAAGTAAATTCATTCTTTTTTCTTTTTTTTTTTTTTTAGTTCATCCTGAAAATGGCCAAAAGTCTTCGTAGCAAATGGAAGCGGAAGATGCGGGCGGAGAAGAGGAAGAAAAACGCTCCAAAGGAGCTGGCTCGACTCAAACAGGCTCTGAGTCTGGATAAGAAAGGAGGAGCGGACATGAACGACCTTCAGGACGTCGCCACGGTGATTCCAGCCGACAAGATAACGAAGCAGAGCGACGTTGAAATGGCAGAGCAGCAGCAGCAGGAGGACGACGGTGAGATGGAGATAAAAGTCAAAACCTGTTCATCTGTTTGCAATTAACAGATTACGTTATTAAATTATGGGTTTTAAGCAAAATCCTGCTTTTAAATTGGGTTGAGTTTGAGATAAAACACCTCAAATACCTGGATGTTCAGAAAAAACACAATTATTAACACAATTATTATTAAACACAATTATTAGAAGAAAAACAAAACAAAAATTCATTAAATAAATTAGGACAAAACTAACAAATTTTAAATCAAAATCTACTCATGAAAATGCTATCGGTTGATATTTTCCAAGCTTCTTGTTTACTTCTGTTGTCATAGTAACTAGGACCGGACCTACTCATCAAGTTAAACTTTAAACAAAGACTGACATAGATCCTGTTTTTATTTTCAGTTCAAAATAATGAGCAAACTTTCATTTTAAAGAAAAACCATTTGAAGTTTTTTATCTGTAATCCTATTCCTACAAAATAAAAAATAATACAATTACTTAAGCTGTTTAAACAATGCTTAGCTTCTTGTTCAGTATGTAAAAAATATATTTTTTTAGTGATTTTAGTTTTTAAAAATGAGTCTTTTTGGCACATATGTGACAGTTGAGTATTTTCTGCTGCATTTCTTTTGTTTTTAGACGGGAAGATGGAGATGGACGGGAAGCGCAGCAAGGCGACTCTGCTGGACGAACACGGTCAGTACCCGGTGTGGATGAGCCAGCGGCAGGCCAAGAAAATGAAGGCCAAACGTGTGACCAAGAAAACAGGCAAAGTGAAGAAGAAGAAGGGAATCGCCTGGTGAAGCAAAGCCAGGCGGTTGGTTTGTTTCAGAGACTTGGGAAATTCTACATCTGTTCTTACAGGACAGCAACTTTATGAGTTAACGTTTGTTGACAGAAGACTCATCAGTGGAAGATTGCGTTTGCTCCGTTTGTAGCATTGGAACTTTCTAAATATAGAAATCATCCGTCTAATGACAGAAATAAATGTTTCAAACCTTAAAAAATGCTTTATTGTCTTTAATTGAAGTTGAGAATCTGAATTCTGTTCAGATTCTCAATAAAAAGCATTAAAATGTTGCGTTATTAGAAAAAAAATGCTTGGATAAATAGAAGGATAAAGTAGTTAGAGTTGATTAAAAAGTTGGATTTTAAAGGGAAGCGTGTGCAAAAACCGCCTACAGCAGCTGGACGTAAGCGGCTGGGAAGAGACCGGTGCGACCGTGACAATGGCCCTTCCACCAGCCCTCGTCGATCATCTCTACGTTGGTGATGACATCATCAGGGTTGAAGGAGATCTCGTCGTCCGCCTCTGTGGAAACACACAGAACCGTTGGGCTTCAATTTGTTAGGAAATACGGTAAAATCTTCAAGCTCTCCTCTCAAGTCGTACTTTATTTTTAACAATAAGTCACTTAATGGATATTTTTCAAGACGGCCACAGTTTCTGATTCTTTTTAGCCAATTATTGCCATAAATGTTACCCATTTTCATGACTTAGGTGAACTTTATATATTATATTTTAGTCTTCAGGTTTATATGCCTTTAAAGTGATAATATGTAGCAAAATCACTGCTGTTTGAGTCTCAACTGGAAAGAGATGAAGGTGAATGCCAAACTGAGACAGACGTCTTAATGTTAGCATAGCTTCTGACTTATTTTTTATGTTTAGCAGGTTAGCATTAGCTTCAGCTAATTATTAATCTGTTTAGTGTTTTACAGTTAGCTTCTACTAATTTTTTAATATTTACCAATAGCTTCTTGCTATTTTTTATTTTATTCTATGTGTTTAGCGCTACCGTTTGCTAAACAAGCAGTTGTGTGATACCACAACTGTTAACTGCTCTAAATAAGATCTAAGACTCTTATTTAGCAAATTAGTAGAAAGCTGTTTCTAAAAACTACAGCCAGTTATACTGTAAACATATATTCTCTATTACAACCAGTGTTTCTATCTTGAAAAATCTAAACATCAGTAATTATGTTTTCTATAATTCTATAATCAAAAGTATTCATTTGTGGTAAATATTGGCAGATGTAGTGAAAAAAAAAAAATTTCCTTGACGACCATCTTGAATTATTTTCAAAAAAGTAAGTGCCAAGTTAGGTTCTTGTATCTGCATGTGAAAAAAGGAGGAGTAAGACTACCTCCATATTCCCCTGATGCAGTGATCATCCCAAACTAAATGGCTCAAATAAATCATTAAAAGCCCAAATCTGCGTCTTAAGTTTCACAGGTTGTGAACTAAAGGTGCAGAGGAGGTCTTACCTCCTTCATAGTCGTAAATTGCAACTGCCCTCTGGCCGGCCGACACGTCCTCATAGACGCCGCCGTCTTCTGTGAGCAGAAATTATGTTTAGATGAGAAAATCAGAACGAGAAATTCTTCCCGCAGAGCTTTGGTCGGAGGCACACCTTCTGGTTCAGGAACAGGTGTTTTGAGTTCATCGTAATTCCCGCCGTCCTCCTTTTCGTCCACGGCGGCGGTCCGCGGCGGCAGAGGAGGGTCCGCCGGTTCCACGAGATCATCTGAGCGTGGAGGCAAGTCTGGAGGCTCTTCGTATAATTCATCCCCCTAAAGGTAAAAACAAGACATTAGGCTGGCTTAAAACTTTAGAAACACCTGAATGTGACTTTACCTCTGGTTCTGGTTCCAGTTCAGGTTCTGGTTCAGGCGTTTCTGGGACCTCCGGGACATTTCGGTGGGTTTCTACAGGCGGCATGTGGTACGCCGGTTCCTCCTGAGCAGGAGGAGGTTGGACTTCCTGTTTCCAGCTATCCTCTTCCTTAAAGAAACGGATCGATTATTGAACCAGTGGCTAGCTTTAATGAAAAATTCAAGATGGCGGCCTTTTTCCAAGTAATTCTTTTTCAAGTGCCAATATTTATGACAGATTAATACTTTTGATGTCAAATCACACATAACTGAACCCATAGAAATCATATTTACTGATAATGTTTTGATTTTTGAAGATGGCTACCATGGTTGCCATGGAGATTTATTTTTTGCACTAATATTGCCAATTAGACGGGTTTGGTGTCCAATCAGAGTCTACACATTTGAACCACAGAAATCATACATACTTTGATCCTGTGTTTTCTTCTTCTGGTGGACATTTTTAAAATGGCCGCCATGGTGGAATGGACAATATATGTTTGCATTAAAATCGGCAGCAGTCATTAAAAATCTAACAAAAAAGTTAAATTCACTATCCACTTATTCAATAAGTAAATATCTTACATCTGCTAAAGCTAAACAATTAGCGGAAGTTGAAGCTAAGAATAAACAAAAAATACTAGAAGCTAGTGCTAAACACAAGATAAAATTAGCAGAAGCTAATGCTAAATATACCTGACCTGAGTAAAGTTTCCTCCCACCCATTCTTTCTTCAAAATCTACCAAAATTGGTGTCAAACGTTTGTGCAGCAACAATTGTGTTGGTGTTGCCATAATTTTAAAGCTATTAATAGAAAAGTTTAGTTTAATTGAAGAAAATGTGGGTAGAGGAAGGTGATACTATTTACCTTTGAACTTTTAGGGCTACATTAAAAGCAAAAGCAGCACAAAATGGAAATGTTATCAGCACACCCAACACAAATGAAGAAGAGTTGATTGAGACATTTTAGTTAGATTTGAAGACGGTGGTGCGGCCATCTTGCCTACCTGCTGCCTGCGTTTGGCTTCCTCTCGCTCTCTGCTCTCTCTGGCTTGTCTTCTTGCTCTCTCTTCTTCTACTTTCTTCCTGTTTTCTTCATCTGAAGCCTTCGCTATGTTCTCGAAGCGAGCCTTCAGTTTCCCAGCGCCTGCGCTTGCTGCAGAAATCCAACAATAAATTTAACTCAAACCACAACATCACCAATAATTACTGCGACATTTAAAACAATGAACTCACAAGCCTCTACAGGTTGAGTCTTTTCGTAAGCAGAAGTTGGGGAGTCCATGTCTGAAAATCCCGCTGCACTCTGGAGGATCATAGCAGTCAGATTAGATTTTCATAAAAAGATTTGGGTTTAAATATTTGACAATGTGAATAAAAACAAATTTTTGGGAACACTGAGTTGTGGGTTTTCAGAATCTGTGAACCAAAATCATAAAAATTACAACAAATTGGGGCTGAAATGTTTTACAACATGTGTAGTAAATCTATTTCATATATGAGGTTCACTTTCTGAAATTAGTGAAAAAGAGAAATTGTGGATTTTGGATCTGTTATTGACGTCCTCAGTTGTCTTCCTGATATCTTGGGTGTTTAATTTTGATTACACAAGGAAGCAATGCATTTTAGATATTGCCTCCATTTAATTTTTTTTTTTCTTTTTTTAAATTAACCAATCAGAAGCTTGTAAAACCATGACATCATCATCTGGGCTTCATTTACCTTCTGAATTTGAACAAAATTATTTTAAAAAGTCTTTCTATACAGCATTTAAAACGTTATTTAATGTTTTATTATGAGTTTTTATTATTCAATTGATGGTTTTATTTCAGATTAATTGATCGCATCCCTAACCTTATCCATTCGGTCTGTCTGAACTCCATAACGACCACCGAAACCTGCAGAGTAATCTAAACAGAAGAACATTTCTTCAGATTATTGAGCTAAAAACTTCAGATTTTTAAGGGATGTGCTCCATTTTGACTTTTTCCCACCTTTCTGGGACTGATGTTTATCCGTCTCTCCTTTGTAGTCGTATCCCAACGCTGCTTTGTCCACCTTCTCCTTCTCAACGCCGTACTTCCCACCAAATCCTTTTGCGTAATCTAAATGTGAAGCATAAAGTGAAAAGAAAATGAAGGATGGTATCACCCTGCATGTGATGCTAACTTTGAGTTTATTCACCTTTCTGCGACTGATGCTTCTCAGTTTCTCCTTTATAGTCGTAACCCATGGCGGCTTTATCCACCTTCTCTTTCTCCACGCCGTACTTCCCTCCAAAACCTTTGGCATAGTCTGAGGACGTGTTTTTTATTTATAATTTTTGTAAAAAGTAAAATTGTTTTATGTATTTATTTAATTTTACATAAGTTAGTAAAAAAAAAAAACAGCAAGATTTCAAGCTCCATTTTCTACCAGCTTGTTTGGCGCTGTCATGGTTGCTAGGCAACAGGACATGCGCTGATGGAAGGGCGGGAAATGATGCTGCGTTCCAGTTGCCTAGGAAATTGGAGCGCTTATTCCTTTTCAACTGTTGATGTGCGCAGCGGTCAAATTGAAACGCGAAGTCAGCCTAACGAGTCGTAACTGTTAGAACCAGGAGTTTCTCTCTCTTCTCTGGTGGGAAGACCGACTTCTGGAGGCGTTTCAGTTTATTTTTCCAACTGGGAAAAATAAACATTTAGCCTCATGTAGAGGCTACATGTAAAATGGCTAAACAGTGAAAATCCACAATAAATCTTTTAAAACGTACCAAAGTTGCATATTTAAATGAATCATCCCATCTTTTAATGGTTCAAATAAATCATTAGAAGTCCAGAATCAATCTGACCCCCTGCTGATTAAGACCAAACCTCTGATTGGATCTGGGTCGGTCCCATAATCACAGAACCAAACAAATAAAACCCACCTTTCTGTGACTGATGCTTCTCTGTTTCTGCTTTATAGTCGTAACCCAAAGCCGCCTTGTCCACTCTTTCCTTATCAACTCCATACTTCCCTCCAAAACCCTTTGAGTAATCTAAAGTGGAGAATTAAAAAATTTAATCTGCAGCTTGGAGATCTGAAACAAGCGTATATTTACGAGCAACATGTCCAACCAACCTTTCTGAGAGGCGTGTTGCTGCACCTCTCCTTTGTACTCAAAGCCCATGGCAGACTGCAAAGAATGAAGAGACAATTTTACCACCAAAAAAACTACAAGAAAAAAAGTAATTTCAATTAGAAAAAAGCTTCAAAAAAGTTATCAAAATGTGACATGAACAGTTCAGTTTGTGTAGTTCTTTTTTCACAATAGACAGTGTTTGCCCAATCATGTCAAAGAGCTGCTATTGATAATCAATGCTGATGTGTTAAAAAATTAAGTATTACATAGAAGTTAAAAATTAATATAAATATCTTAGAATAATTTAAATATGTCTTAATAATTATGATTATTTATTACAAATTATCTATAAATAATAATATAATTTATTATTACACTTGTATTATTCATTCTCCCAATGCTACAACTTCATTCTAGTTATTTTGATACTTTATTCTCCTGATTAAATAAATCTTGTTCTAATTGTAGTTGATCTGAATTCAAAGTAATAAATAGAAGCTGTAAAACAAGAAGTCTGCTTTGGGCGTGCTACCATCACACTCATGTATGAAACCCAATGAGCTCAATGGTGAAAACAAATCCTGATTTACCAAAGATCTAGAGAAACCAAAAATTTAATTAATCAATATTTTGATAAGTCGCCCAGCCCTAACTGAAGGTATTTAGCGTGTCAAGAGGGAAATATTTTGTTTTCTGACCTTGTCAACACGGTCTTTCTGAACACCAAATTTCCCACCGAATCCCTTCGCCATGTCCTTCTGGGAGGAGTGCTGCTCCACCTGCGCCACGTAGTTGTGACCCACAGCCGCCTGGACAGAAGACGAGGATCAGACAGCAGGACAGGACAGTGTGAGGGACCAAAAGGTAAATAAAACCCGTCAACCTTGTCCATCCTGTCCTTCTCCACACCAAACTTCCCTCCATATCCGTACGACGCTTTGGGAGTTTGATCCTGCTGCTTCACCTGCTCGTGTTCCTGAGCGACCCGGTTTCTGAGCTCGGCGACGCTGTAGGAACCAAAGACATGGAAACTGAAATGGCTTTCAGAAGCAGTACCTTGCAAAAAAGTATTCACACTCTGGAATGTTACAACCACAGCTTCAACAGGTTCTGAAAGGTCTATGGGTGATAGAAAACATTCGGTATATATTTTTTTCCCAAATCGTAATGAGATTTTGGCTTATTTTGAGTTCCAACAGCAAAGGCAAAAGTAGAGCCTCTACCCAGCTGACGAAACGCGGTGGAGCTCCGCTTGGGTTGCTAGGTAAAGGGGCAGATCTCTACTGGGGTTGCTAGGTAACGGGGCACTGCTTGCCTGGAGGTTCTCGAAACAGCTCATTGTTAAAACACCAAAAATAATGAACTTATGTAAGAACTTGGGCTGTTTTTAGAAGCAGTAGAAACCCAAATGGAAATATAAAAATGTACATTTTGCACAATAGTTCCCCATTAAGGTGTTTTGTCGGGATTTCATGTGACCAATCAGAGCAAAGTAGGGATTAATTTTAAAGCGGAAGGAAACTGTCATCTGTTATTCTTTGTTTTACAACTTGAGTTCAAAGCTTGGGGAATTATTAGTGGTATTTAAACAGAATGAAAACAGATCGGCATATTTTCATTTTTAAGAAATAGTTTTGAAAAGACTAATTTTTCCCTCCACTTTACAACTACCCACCACACTTTGTGAAGGTCTAATTGCATAAAATCAAAATAAAATACATGAACAATGTTTTGAAAAACAATTGATATCCATTATAATGGAGGGCTTTCAACAGATTGAGCTATTTATAAAATCTGTTTTGATAAAATTTTGGATGTTGCAAATGTTTTCTTGTGAATGTGGAAAATCTATTCAAATCAACAAGACATTAAGAAATAAAACAAGGGTTTAAAGTAGCTATAGATCTTAAGGTGAGGTTAAAAAACTAACAATCAGCAGGTCAGAAGTTTACAAATATTGGTAATTATAATTAGACAATTGGTGCATCTTTGATTATTTCCACCAGAAGTGATTTTAAACATTATTATGTGGTTTAATGAGAGAAAATCTTCGCATTGAACTGGTTTAATGTTCTTTCTAACCCTCTGTGTCATCTGTTATTACCCATATTTGGAGCGACTCGCTGCCTGACAGCACACTCTTACTTCCTCTTCCTGTTGTAATGCAACTCCCACTAAGACCTGCATTTACTCTCCTCATAATTTCCACCAGAGATAAAAATATCTTCACCTGATGTGCTCTTTGCGCCCAGAGCCCTCAATACTTTTGGCCCCCCACCTCTGCTCCTGCTCGGATACATCATTCTGAAACAAATTTAAAACAAAGTTTACAAAGAAGTAGCCTTTTTTTTTTTTGCTGATGCTCGCTCCAGGAAGTATCCAGTACCTCAAAGTCAGGGTCTGTCTCCCAGTCGTCCCCCTCTGCAGCCACCTTCACGTTCACATCATGGCCCACCACTGACTTCCACATCTGGGGGAAGGAAACACACAAACAAACACTCAAAGCTCAGATCAAAGCTGCTGTTTCTATGCATGAGTCTTATTTGTGGAAGTTTCTTTTTGCAGGGCAGAAATAGAGCAAAGAGCAACAACTAAGTCCCAAAAAGGAAGTTGAAGCTTCACTTCACTATTACTATGCAGACTTATTGGATTCTTCACTAAAAGTCCAAACAAACAGAACAATTTTGATATTATAACTTATTATTATGACATGCAAATTCTGATCATTATGATCAACTCAAGCTTATGTTCATTCATTCTCATAAATATGTCATATTTACACGATTAACCTTTATTTTACATGTTTCATGACACCTTTGGGGCTATTTTATCATATTTAAACAACCTTTAAGATATAAATTGCTACATTATTGAGCAGGATTTAACGGTGTACTGGCTTATGATAGAGTTACTTCCTTAATTAGGGCGGAAACATTTATGAATTTTAAAAGAAATGGCTGTAGATTAATCAGTTAGTGCAGAATAGATCAAAAACATATGACTTTACCTTTTAGTTACTGCGCAGTTTTGATGCGTTTAGGCGGATTTTGCAACAACAAAGTTTTCCTGAGTCTTCACAGGTTGAGACGGTCTGATGGCGACACGTGAACGCGGATCCAGCAAACGAGAACGCGCAGAGGTGCAGATAAATAAAACCAAAACAAAAAAAATTAAATCTAAATATTTACATTTTTATATCTTTCACAATACCGGCAACACATGACAAAAATATTTGCTGTTGGTTCAGTAGTTCGCATTAATTTTCTTTTAGAACATGTTTCTATAAATGGTGCATTCAAACACCCTCGGAAATTTTAAGAGTCGGCTCTTACGTTTTTACCAACAGAACTGAAACCAAGGCAGGTTGTGATTTATATTGTAGTAATGCAATTACACCACCAGGGGACACTAGAGTATCGCAACTTTTTTTAAACTATGCACCATCTTGTTTTTATGTTTCCACAAGACAAGAAAAACCCAACAAAACTTCACTTCCACTTAAAAACATCCTTTATTAAAAGTTTTGAACACAAACTTGTGTCATCAGTAACAACCTGCCCTCCAGCTATGGAGAAAAACGACTGTAGTGTTTCACACACACTGGTACCCGCTGCAAAAAGTGTCTGAACCTCAGCTTCATTTATCGGTTAATAATTTCAAAAAGATAGTGATTAGATTTTCTGATCCCAACGAGGACGTAAACAAAAACCTACCGAGAAAATTAACTTTAGTTCAATGTTTCCCTCGATCCAAACCACCAAAATGTTTAATTACATTATATATTTCCCATATACAGCCCTTTGAACAGGTATGTACAAGAATAACACCTTAGATTTGTAAAGGATGTGACAGCAGAATCAGCAGCCCAGTGTTACGAGACAGGAATGATATATATGGAGGGCGATTTAACCTATATTTCATAACAAGGAATTACATTAAAGCTAAGTTAATGGAGATATCGTTCAAAAAATGTGTCATCCTTCATCCGTTGGAATACAGCAACACCATAGTGGACATAAAGGGAAACGTGTCTCTAAGATGAACAGTAAACAGCACTGAAGAACGGATTAAAACTGCATAATTAATGTAAAGAGAGACAAAACGGGAACCAGAAATGGCACCGTTCACCATTTTTGTGCATGAAAGGAAGTAGGAGATAAATATCACATAATAAACTCAACTTGAAGTAATTTATTTCAAACCGTTTCCCAGTTCCCTCAAAACAACCGTTAATCTCACAGCTAGCTTAGCAAACCCAGCTGTTAGCTTACTTAGCATAGTTACTTTAGCTACTTTTCGAGGCAAATTTGACTCTTCACAGGATTTTAGCTCCAGTTTGCGGTGTTTTAAAGAAGTATTCACACCTCTTGAAGTATTTCGCATCAGTTGTGAAGCTGAAGAAACTTTGTGCATAGTTTTCCATGTATTCACAAAGAGCCGAGTTTAAGGGGAATTATTAGTTGTGCACTACACAAATCAATCCCCCATGTAAGAAACCATGCATAACTTTTCATCCACCTCACAATTATGTTCTGCTTCATGTTGGGCCCTCCTGTAGAATCCCAGTAAAATACACAGAATTTTGTGGATTTTCAGAACTTTTTCCTGTAACTGGAAAGACTCAGAGCTCAAATCTACAAGGCACATGATGTACAACTCTTCCAAAGAACTTGGTGGCGTCTTTTCTTCCTCTGTCCATCGTCTTTCTTTCAACTCATCAGATCTGGAAGGGAAACCCAGGAAACCCTGACACTGGGGGGATCTTTATAAGATGGCCGAACTACCTCCGTCAGTCCCTTTCGATGTGAAGGAGCGGTGGCTCAGATCTACCAAAGAAGCTAATTTCTTTTCTCCATAATTATAGTTGAAGGTTGCATTTGCTTATTTTACTACGTAATATTAAAATATTGTCCCTTTGCATCCGTTTTGAAGCAAAATCTCCCACTTGTAGGTGACTTGAGGTCACCTACGACCAAAGAGTTGAAACAAACTCCCCCTGAAGTAAATGTATATACTTTGGCTAAACGATTAAAGTGCACCGTTTGTACAGAACATCCTTCGGACCCTTCGTTAAATTACTATATATCACACTAAGAATTATAACCAACACATTTCTATTTTCTTGGACCTTCTCTCGTGTTATTTGGAACGGTTTTTCAGAGGTATCCGCCCAGGCAGAGGAGCAGCAGTACGTGCACAGTGAGCAGGTAGAGGCTGAGCAGCAGAGGGGTTCGCTGACGGGAGCAGAACGCCACGCGGAGCATCCGCAGCAAGCTGGGGCCTCCTCTGCGGGTCTGCGAGAGTAAAACACAACGTTAGGATCATGGATGGTTATTGTTACAGCTGTTAAGGTGATGGATGAGCCTAACCCGGGTGACGGCGCCTTCTGGCGGCTCGATAAACACGGCGGTCTCAGAGAGATCCCCTTCGTTGGCAGAGTGCCACGACGCCTGGCTGTGACTGATGAAGACAATAAAAACATTGTTGCTGGTGCTTTACTCATCAACTATGGAGTTTGTTTTCGTCAAAATATAATATTGTGAACAATCCATAAGCACGAAGCAGAAAATTGAGTAATGAAACTGTAATGAGGTTAAAGATAAAAATATTTTAGGTTAAAATGAATAAAACAGTGTGTAGTTAAGTTATATTAAAGGTAACATGAAAGACAACACCACATTTCTGTAAAGTGCTCTATAAATCAATAAATAATTTTCAGGCACTATTTGCTGTTTTTTTCTATAAACTGAATTTTATATTAACCAAAACTGACGCGTAAAGACTCATTTTATTACATCCATACTTATTATCCTTATGATCTTTTTATTCTTAATTTATAGATTTTTTTTAACTTAAATTTTGCCTCAATTTTTACATAATAATTTTCAAAATTTAATTAGAAAATAATAGATTTTCTATTTTATTATCTTACAAGTTTTATTAATTTACTATTTTTCTCAATCATGACAGTCAGTTTCCTCAAGGAAATTAAAATATATTTAAAAATTATTTTAATTTATTTATTTATGCATTTCCTACTTTTATGCATCTTAACATTTATTTTAGGACTTCATTTTTATTATTTAGGTTATTATTAGTTGCTAATGGATTATAAAGATCATTTAACATTATATATGACATTTTGTTGTTCATTTTATTTACATTGATGAAAAATGTGTTTACCATATAATAGTATTTTGTTACATTAATTAAATAATATGAGTAAAATTAAATTTTTAATTATTTTACTAATAATTTATTTTAGTTTTGATCATTTATTATATCCAGGGTTGTTATTGCTATAATTTTTATTCTTAATTTTTGCTGGTTTCTTTCTACATTTTTATTATTTTTTGTAGTTTTGTCACAGTCCAGGATAATTTGTTTGTTTTTTAAAGTTAGTACCGTTTGAGGAGATCTTGTGTCGCCATCAGCTGCTCCTCAACCACCAGCCGCTGCCGAGTCTCTTCCTCTAGTCTGACGTACAGAAAACAAAAATCAGCATCTAATGTGTCATTTCCTGGACGAAGCGTTTGATAAAAACCTCTGCTGAAGCTCCAGGAGCTCCGCTTTGGAGGATCGGCCGTCGGTCAGGCTGCTTCGCTCCTGCGGCGCTCCAGGTGGGTCGTCTCCTTCCTCTGTGCCCTGCAGGGACTTAGACATAAATAAACTAAAAAAAACCCACTTTGCTAAATTACATATTTTTATCTGCTTACCTGTCTCTGTAGCTGTTCTCGTTTGAGTTTGGGCTTCTGGTGTCGAGCCTCTTCCAACATGGCGGCCAGCTGGCGCAGCTGTTGGTCTTTCTCTGAGAGCGTGGCGAGCGTCTGCTGCTTCAGCTGCTCCGCCTGAGCCAGCCAGTCCATCCGCTCCAGCCTGAAAGTCCAAAAAAAAAGTTGATTTCACCACTTCGATTTAACAATGCAGAAAGATCTACAACGGCGTGTTAAAAGAAAATAATAAAAATACAAAGAGTAAATTTCCACCCAAGAACTCAGAAATTTTCTTGTTGTATCTAGAAAGTTTCTGAGATCCAAAATGTCTTAGAAAAGAAAACAAAATTAGTGAATTTCAAAAATCTAAAATTTGTGAGAAAACTCCCCTTAAATTTTAAGATTAATCTCAGATGTTTATTTATTTATTTTAAACTGTTAGAAAAAGTAAAACAATTGCTAGGCAAAAACACTAAGAATTTTGAGATTAATCTAAGAATTTCTCTAGAAAAAAAAACTAGAAAATTTCCGAACTCCAAAAATTTACAACTTGCAAGAAAAGAAACACTCAAATTTTGACATTAAACTCAGAAATTTTCTAGAAAAAAACTTGGAAATTTCTGAGCTCCAAAAGTTAAAACAATTTGAGAAAAAACTCAGAAATGTTGAGATTAAGTTCAGGAATTTTCAAATAGTTTCTATAAAGTTAAACATTTTTGTTTTTTTCCTAGAAAACTTCTGAGATAAATCTGCAAATTTCTGACTTTTGAAACTCAGAAATTTCCGTATTTGTTCTAGAATATTTGACATGATTAAAAAATTTTGATTTTTTTTCTAGCAAATTTTTAATATTTTTGACTTTATTCTCACAATTTTCTGATTTTACTCACAATTTCATTTTCTCACATGGTCTTAGTTGTTAGTTGTAAAACAAAAAAGGCTGAGTATGTTGAATTAAAAAAATCTGCAGAATATGCCAATTCTTTTTAATCCAATCAATTGTCATAATAACCGATCAACAAGTAAAATAATTGTTAGCTACACTAGATGGAAACAAAGGAAAGCAGCGATAAAATTCTCCTCATATAAAGTGAAAGAAACTTTTAGCTTGATCTCAGAAATTTTCTATAAAAAACTAAAAAAAATGTAAGATTTGTTTTGTTTAAAATGTCTGAGATTACCGTATTTTCCGGACTATAGAGCGCACCTGATTATAAGCCGCACCCGGTACATTTGTAAAGGGAAAACAATTTTGTACATACACAAGCCGCACCTGCCTATAAGCCCCATGTGCCTACATACAGACGGTACACAGAAAGAGTTTTCAAAGTTTTAGTAATATACCTTAGCTTTTCTTTCCAAACAGTGCCTGTGACGCGGCAGTAACACAGCA